>CM050163.1:71290157-71492657 GCA_027410445.1 Discoglossus pictus
GAGATGTTTCTTGAGATCAGCAACGGTAAAAAAGATAAAAAAAATTAATACAACACATTTACATGAAATACCTAAACATTCTAAGCATGTCACGTCCCAGCATGTCACGTCCTCCATGTTCCGTCGTCCATCTTTGCGTCTTGTCCGGCGATACTCCTGTAAAAAAAAAACATTACATTAGTAAACATAAACCAAATTTAAATAAACACAATCTACATTATACTTACCTTTCCGCGATGTCTCCGGCCTCCTCGCATGAATAAAAAAAAAAAAAGCGACACACATCCGCCCTGGCGTATGTCTCCGACGCTAATGACCTTCCTATGGAGTGTTCCAGAATAAAATTGGCAATGGCGGCTTTTGATTGGCTGAAAAGGCTGTCTATCAAATTCAGCCAATGAGAAGACCCCATTTATGAACCAATGAAAAAATTATACACCCCAAAATACAACGGTGATTGGATAACATACCTGTCCATCTTTATTTGAACCAATCCTAAGGCTTTATTGCCATCAGCCAATCACAATGGAATATACCCCCACGTACTGATTGGTGAAGACATCTGCACCTTCCCATTGGCTGTAATATTGAGTGATATTAGCAATAGCTAATGAGAATGCGCAAATCCTTCACCAATCAGTACGTGAGGGTGTATTCTATTGTGATTGGCTATTGTCAGTGCAACCAATCAGAATGCGCAGAGGCTCCAACCAATCACCCTGTGGGGGTGTATTCCATTGTGATTGGCTGAAGGCATCTGCGCCTTGTGATTGGTTTAAATAAAGATTGATAGGTGCATTATCCAATCAGAGTGGTATTTTAAAGTGTATCCGTTTGTGTTTGGTTCACACATTGGTGCCTCCTGATTGGGTGAATTTGATAGACATCGTTTTCAACCAATCAGAAGGCGCCATTGCTTGTTTTCTTCCGGAAAAGTCTCCTGGAGCCTCATTAGCATCGGGGATGTCCGGGAGTGCGGATGTAAGTATATATATATATATATATATATTCTTTTTTTTTTTTTTACAGGCGTGGCAGAAGAGGATCCGGAGGAGGCCGGAGACATCGCATGGAGGTAAGTAGAATGTAGATTATGTTTATTTTATTTTGATGTATGTCTATTAATGTTGTGTTTTTTTAACAGGTGCCGTGCTGAAGAAGGATTTAAAGAATGCCGGACGGGACATGCCGGAAAGGTGAGTAGAATATTTAGAATGTATAGAATGTATAGAATGTTTATTTTAGAACTGTAAACGTGTTGCACTAATAGTTAAAAAAAATGTTTTCGTCGGTGGCTGATCCCAATGGACATCTGCAAAGGTACGTGGTCTTAATTATTTTATTTTAGCTTAGACTTAGATTAGTTAATATCTAGATAGCATTTATTGTATGTTAGCTAGGGGTATGCATTTTATATAGATAGCATAGGATGTATTGTATATTAAATTGTGTTATTTATTTAGATAGATTGGGAATGTATTATTATATAGATAGCATGTATATTAGATTATGCTATTTATTTAGATAGATTGTGTGATGTATATTAGATAGGGGTGTATTGTATTGTAATTGTATGTAATTGTATTGTAATTGTATGTATTTGTATTATATGTATTTGAATTATATGTATTTCCTTTTCAGGTGTGTATTTTTTTTTTCTGTAGTGAGGGGTGGGGGGTTATAATGTTTTTTTTTGTTCTGTAATGTTCCTTTTTTATTTTTTGTGACTTAGGTTTTTTTATTTTCTGTAATGTAGTTTATTTTTTGTGAGTTAGGTTTTTTATTTCATGTAATGTAGAATTTTTTTGTGTGTGACTTTAGGCTTTTTTATTTTCTGTAATTAGAGTTGTGGGGGGTAATAGGGGGTTGGTAGTGTAGATGTTAATAGGTTAGTGTAGAAGGTGTTTAGTTGATCTTTAATGTTTTATTGGGGCTGGTATAGTGCGGTAAAGTGTTTTTACTTAGTGTCATGGTGGTCCTTGAGGACCATCAAGGCACTTATGTGGTTAATGTAGTGTTGTAGCAGGCCCATAATGCTGTTAATATACCCTTATGGGACTGATGGGGTTAAATAGAGGCTTATGGGGGTCTGTATTGACCCCCATTAGAGTGGTGGGGGTTAATAGGGGGTAGGTAGTGTAGATGTTAATAGGTTAGTGTAGAGGGTGTTTAGTTGATCTTTAATGTTTTATTGGGGGTGGTATAGTGCAGTATAGTGTTTATACTTAGTGTCATGATGGTCCTTGAGGACCATCATGGCACTTATGTGGTTAATGTAGTCTGTATTGACCCCCATGAGTGACAGGGTTAAGGAAGGGCTTATGGGGGTCTGTATTGACCCCCATGAGTGACCGGCTTAATGAAGGGCTTATGGGCGTCTCTATCGACCCCCATGAGTGACAGGGTTAATGAGGGTTTTATGGGGGTCTGTATTGACCCCCATGATTGACAGGGTGACAGTGTATATTTTTATTGTTTTGCAACGGGTCCTTTAAGGACCTTTACGGTCCTTTAAGGACCTGTAACGCGGTAATTTTGAATTTTGATTGCAGCGGGGGTCCTTGATCGCGTGCAATCGGGACCCCCACTGCGATGGTTAATGTGGGGTTAATGCAGGGCTCGGAGCTTATCTCGGATCCCCTGCAGTTAATCCTGGTTTCCAAGCTTATCTCGGATCCCTTCTTGGGTAAGTTGTAGGTGGCTGGGCGGTCCTGGGTCTTTAAACCTCATTTTCATTTTTTTCGGCGGCCATTTTTTCTCTCGCTTAGGGGATTTTCGTGTGTCTGAACTCAGGAATTTGGACTTCAATGGAGGTGTAACTTCACTTTCAGAGGTCCTGGGTGCCCCCCTTGCTATGGGTAAGCTTTTTATGTCATTTTTGTGAGTATTTGGTGTGTTTTGACTGTTTTTAGGTGCGCGCAGTTCCGCCATTTTTCATGCGTGTGGGTGTTTGTTACGTTAAGGTTGGTTCTGAGGTTAATGCAGGTTTCTGAGGTGACCCTCGTTTTCGTTTTTTTCGGCAGCCATTTTTCTCTCGCTTAGGGGATTTTCGTGTGTCTGAACTCGGGAATTTGGACTTAAATGGAGTTGTAACTTCACTTTCAGAGGTCCTGGGTCCCCCCCTTGCTATGGGTAAGCTTTTTATGTCGTTTTTGTGAGCATTTGGTGTGTTTTGACTGTTTTTAGGTGCTTGCAGTTCCGCCATTTTTCTTGCGTGTTGGTGTTTGTTAGGTTAAGGTTGGTTCGGAGGTGGGTTTAATGGCTTGCCTCGCTACGCGAGGCTCGCCAGCAATAAGCGCCTGCGGCGCTCATTGCCTCATTCCCTAAGTGCTTTGCGAGGACCCGCATTTGCGGAGACGTTGGGATGCTCCACCACCGCAAATGCGCCCCTCGCTTCGCGAGGACCCGCATTTGCAGAAGCGAGGGCCTCAGTTGCTGGCATGGAGTGCCTTTGGCGCTCCATGCCAGCAACTGAGGCCCTCGGGCGCGGTGTGTGTGTGTGTGTGTAACCGGGTGTGAGGCGCCTTTGAGATTTTTTTTTGTTAAAAACTCGTGTGTGTGTGTTAACACAGCCAACGTTGGAGCCTCCACCTCTGCAAATGCGGACCCTCGCTTCGCGAGGATCCGCATTTGCGGGGACGTTGGGATGCTCCACCACCGCAAATGCGGCCCCTCGCTTCGTGAGGACCCGCATTTGCGGGGAACTGCGTCCCTCGCTTCGCAAGCGTGAGCAACAGCTTGTATGCTTACAACTATATATGTGATATATCCATATGTATATATATATATATATATATATATATATATATATATATGTATATATATATATATATATATATATATATATAAATATAATGTTTATATATATATATATATATATATATGTATATATATATATATGTGTGTGTATATATATATGTGTATACAGTATATATATATATATATATATATACATATATATATATATATGTATGTATACAGTATATATATATTAATATATATGTGTGAAGGAGCAGAATTAGAAATATATGCTTAATTAAACACTCAACTATGTTTGATTTAAAGTGACAACAACAGAATATTGAACATGATAAAAAAAATAATGTATTCCAATATAAATTATACATTTTAGTATTTGATGGGGGGATTAAGTCAGTGCATTAATTTTGGGAGGTCAGTTTCCCATTTGCCCCTATGGACCAGTTGCCCCTTTTGCAGATAGAATCCATCCTTGATGGGTGATTACTGTTGATTTTTGCTGAGGTAAGACACCGCAACTAATAAAAGGAAAAATGGACAGCTTCTAAAAGAATCTAAAAGAGCTGCTTTTTTTTGCTTCTTATCCTGGTTATTTTTCAAAATTTATGGTATTTAACTTTTAAATAGTCTGTAAACTTCATGTTTGTAAAATAAATTATGAAAATAAATTACATTTCATGACAATTAGAATAATTGTCATTTTTTGAATACCCATATTTTATTTAATTAACAAATAGAATAAGGCCTAATTACAAGTGGGTAAAGATTTATCATCAGCTTTGGGGACCTTGTTAGAATAGATTGGTTAGTCAGTGTGTGAATGAGTCTGCTTCAGTGAGCTGCAATAGACTGCAATCTAGTGCAGCTATTCTCAGCTATTCTTAATTAACCTTACTGATATTATTTATTAGACTTCCAATAATTCAGATCGGTGCATAGTAACCATTTGTTCCAAGGTATATAAATAATCTGTAATCAAGATATTTTAATATTGTATTAATTATTTTTATATCAAAACTTTAGTACTCTCACTCACAACTTGAATTATAACAAATAATTAAAAGCCAACATGTAATTGTAATTCAGATATATATGATGAATGATTTCTAGTACTGTATATAATGTAAGATTTATTAACTAATATATCACTTGAATGAATAGGTTTTATATCTGAAATATCAATTCAGGCAAATTAACAATCAAGCTGACTCCAAAGGGTTAAAATTCATGTCAAAGCCAATATAATTTTAACCCATTGATGCTAATGTATCCAACTTATTGATTGAAATGGTTATCATTTTCTGAGATTTGATACTCTATCTCCTTCTCTTCTAGTTTTAGTCATGACGCAAGCATGATCCATTTAGGCTAATATAAAATGATTGACACCACACTGATTTTTTGGGAGAAAACACAGGCCACGGCTTTATTATAAATTAACCATTTAACATAACTTAAAACCTGTATATATTATACATATTAACATATTAACATAAAGGGGGAGGAGCACGCCACGGACAGTGACCTCACGCCTTGGGCCTAAAGCCCCAATGCTTATCTTAAGCACGCCATGTGAGGTAGGGCCACGCCCACTTAGGCTAGTGGGCCGGGCAACTCACCTCCCACCACAGAGCACGCGAGGGACGCCTCCCGAGACTGCGATCCCCCCTGCTGTCAATCAAAGCCAAGGCCCGTACGACACTTTCCCTAAACTCCAACATCAATAACTCCAGCCCTATTTCCGTAAGGTGTACTTTGTCCTTGCCAAAAAACTCGTCAGCACTGGCCGGTTCGAATTCCTTATATCTGATGGCAATGAAGCCCAACTTCCGAACGAAACTTGCCAGCTGCTGGTTAATCTTCTGCCTTGATCTATCCAACTTGACGGGGTCTCGCGCGTTCTGCCAGGATCTTCTCTTTATCATTTCCGACCATATCACAAACGGACCTGGGAACTTCTTTGTCCAGTTCTCAACGTCTCTCTTCATGACTTTTAGCATTCTTTGCATGGGAATCATTACTAGGTCGTTACCGCCGGTGTGAATTATTATTAAACTGGGTTGACCGTAACGCTGGGCGTATGTGTCCAACAGCCCATCCCCCTGCGCCCACCGCAGGCCTCAAACCCCGAGCCACCGCACGTGTAAGTCTGTGACAGGAAAACCCAGTTGAGTCTTTCCCTCTGTAACTGTGGCCAACCTGTGGGCCCAGTACACGTACGAGTGACCCACAATCCACAGTTGCTTCTGTCCTCCTGAAAGCAGAAAGCAACATCCATTTGACTACTGCCTTAGGCTGCACATAGGACTGAAAACGTTCTGACTCCCATCTCCCAATTTGCTTGACCACAGCGTCGGGTAATCCTATCTTAGCTGCTTCGGTAGCAGCTCCGATTCTGAAAGAGTGTGTTCCAAACTCTGACTGCTCCAAACCCAAACTGTGTAGTGCAACCTTTAGCATCCTTTCAAATTGGTACCGGGATAACGCTGTCCCGTCGGCATGTATAAACAGCGAACACCGTCCCACCAGTCGCTGACCAAGGTACTACACCATACACCCGTAGGGGCAGCACTCCGTGCCCAGGCGGTGCAACACCACCTCTTTACCTTTAGCCAACTGGTCGGTCTTAGACCTCCGAAGCATACCACTACCGTGCCTTCCCTGAGGCAGGTATCTACCACTTGTATACCCCCAGAACCGTGTCTACTGTTCGCGACTTACTCCCCTATCCGGAACGCTCCGAACGCCAGGGAAGAAGCCGTACGGAAAAGCAGAAATTCAAAGGGGGTCCTGCACTTTACCGCCAAAACCTGCGCCATTCGCAGTAACAAAGAGAAGGTAATCGGCCGCCTGGTATCTGGCCTGCGATCACCGTTTAACATACCGTGCACCACTATGAACTCCTTTTTAAGGTCCCTCTGCCCTGCCAGCTTGAACATGAAGGCCAGGGCTGTGAACTGTCTCCCGACCACTGCTTTTTTCTCGCCTTCCTTCGACACACCGCAGCAGAAACCAAAGCAGTATCCCTAGGGTCTTATCCTATGATGTCGACCCACCGGCCATCCTAACTAGGTCGTTCCATTGTGCCCACACGCGTTTATACGCAGCCCACGTCGCCAGGGCAACAGACTGTCTGATGAGTCTTGTCACCTGGCAGCTCCGAGCTCCAAGATCTCAGCTGGAATAGCCTCCCCCAGCGTGGTCGCCCGGGGGGCCAGAGCCCAGAACCGTTCTTCCTGAAACCGAGAAAGGGCGTCAGCAATGCCATTCTCTAAATCCAGTACCTGCCTCGCCTGAAACCATATGTTCAGGCGAAGGCAGCACAGCACTAAATGCGGAAGTAACCTTACCACCGGTATGGAAGTTGCCGTGAGGTTATTTACTGCCTGTGCAACTTCCTTGCTCACGGTGTGGAATAACACATGCCGATCCCGAAACTCTGAACCCTATAAGTGCACCGCCACTACTATGGGAAAGAGCTCGAGGAATGTCAGGTTCTTCGTAAGACCTTCCACCTCCCATTCGTCTAGCCATGCCGCGGTGCACCATTTTCCTTGAAAATATGCGCCGCAACCAACTGCTTCTGACCCCCCGGTAAAGAGTTTCAAGTCGGCGCTAGTAGCGCTCCCTTTTTGAATAATCGCCAACCCATTGAACTCGGCCAGGAAAACCGACCACACCTGTGCGTCGTCCCGCATGGCCCGGGATACTTTTATAAAGTGATGTGGCCTAATGACACCCATGGTAGCGAGTGACATTCTCCTACAGAATATTCTTCCCATAGGGATAATCCTACAGGCAAAGTTTAACTTTCCCATAATGGATTGTAACCGTCGCAGTGACACCCTGCGCGCACCTTCTAGATGGCTGAGTTCTGCTCTCATGTCTGCCACCTTTTCCTGGGGAAGACTGCATTCCATTGTCTTGGAATCTATCTGAATCCCCAGGAAAGTCAACTTTGTTGTGGGGCCGTTGTTTTTTTTGTGGGCCAGTGGTACCCCAAAATCCAGACTGATTTTGGTGAACACCTCCAAGATGAAACGGCAGGTATCTTGTCCTGCTGCACCGACGAACAGGAAGTCATCCAGATAGTGTGTAATGCTCGTACCACCCGTAAGTTCGGTGCTGTGGACCCCCGCAGATCTGTTGTGCATGGGATCCTAAAGCCTTCCTGAAAACCAGCTTTCAGGAAGCGAGCCGCTGCGCCGTTGCCCGCTGTTCATGGCAGCATGCCGGGGATGTGTATGGGCGTCTTGCCCTTTGGCAGAGGGCTCTGCTCTGCCCCTTTCCTTTGGCCTGGTGCATCTGGCAACTGGGTGTTTGGCGCCGCAGCTGGAGCATGCATGCTTGAACCTACAGTTAGGGGTCCATTTACATACCCCTTCGTTGTAGGCAAAACAGGTCTTGAGACCTGTAGCCATGGTGGTGGTGGGGCTCATGACTCCACCCGCTCCGGCACGAAAGGGCGGCATGACGCGCATAGGTGTCATAATGTTCAGCCAGTATGCCACCGCTTTATCGCTCCATGCCATCGCTGGCCTAGATGCCAGGTACTGGCGGAATTCCTCCTCGTACCGCCACCATGCCCCCTTAAACTTTGTGGGTGTTGCGTATCTCATCTATGTATACAAACCCGAGCCCTGCTGGGGGTGTTGTTTACATAGTACGCATGCCATGATTGAAAAGGCCACGTGTCAAAAGTTCTAGGCAGTCACCTATAGAACCTGAGTCGGTCTTCACCTTCTCGCAGTCCCCTCTCGCCCGTGTCCATCTGTCTGGACATTGGAAGAAGGGAGAACAGTTCCACAAATTCCCTCCTCCAGATTTTTTCCTTCACCTCCTGGGGAAGATGTGCCCCCAGGTTGTCCAGTGCGCACAAGACAATTGGTCTCATTGCTGCATCTGAGGCTACTGCATTGGTACTGCTTGCTTGCAGGCCCGGCCTGCCCAATGCCCCCGGGGGCCCTGTTGCCGCCACTACCGCAGCCGGCGCCCTACTACCCACTGCCTTGCTGTTGGTCTGCTCGGCCCATGCCCCTCTGGCTAAACCCTCTATCCACGCACCCATCTCCTGTTCACTTACCGCAATGTTGTGTGTGGCTAAGAGGGTCTTAAGGGAACCCAAAGAAATCCCTTTTTTTGTGTGGCAGTTCGCATTTGTCTGCCTCCTCTACTCCTCCCACTGTCGGGACCTCACCTGCTTCCGGAAGCCTCGGAGTAGACACAGCCAATGGGGTGTCCCTGCGTCTCTCCAGACGCCCCGGGGATTCTGACCGTCTGGCCCTCTGCGGGTTCCGTCCTCTCTCTGATCCGCAGGCACAGCTGCAATGGCAAGATCTCCTACTCCTTTATCTTGATCGTCTTCTGGACCTATGGGTGCAAGAGGAACAGTCACTAGCCCTCCGTGACCTGCATGCCTGTGCCCATACCGTCTGTTCCTCCCCTAAGGACTGGTCGTGGTCACCTTAGCTTTTGCGGCTGGAATGGGCTAGCGCCACGGGCTCTACAGCCTTCTGTACAAGTACCCTCGACACTGCTTGGGGCGTTACAAATTCTACCTGTGGGTCAGGATTAGTCACTTTTTGCTGTGGCCTAACCGTAACACCCTCAGTCTCGGTTCTCTGTCGTCTTAAGGGGGTGTGGGTGAATAGCAGTGGACTGTACCTGCTTGTGGTCTTCCTAGCTCTGGTTGGGCGCGCCAGCCTCTAGCTCAATAGCATCCATACCCCACTTCACAACAAGCCCCGCCCCCCAAGACAAAAAAAAACAGACAGCGAGGAAAAATAAAAAAATACTGACAAACACACAAACATACAGACAGGCTCTCACACACTGCCCCTTATGTGCTTTTGTAGCTGGGGAGTTATTCTCAGTGTTAGACATCCTACTTTACTGTTCATGCAGGAGCCACTCAGACCTCCGTCCGTTTTCCCCGGAGACTGTGCTGAACTGACTCCCAGCGCGCGAATGCGGCGGAAGTCCCGCCCCCGCCACTTCTGATTGGCTGATGCAGCCACAGGCTCCGCTGGGTCACCCGACGCTGCGGGCTGACCAAGGGAGCCTGTGCAGCCTCTGCGTCATCAATATAACTTCATTTGGTGTACCTTTTTTCAATATTTTTCAATATTCCTTTTATAAAACAAATTTTCATCCACCACATTAATCAAGGACATAGCATTTAGAGAGAGGGGGAGAGAGGGAGGGAGGCAGAGAGGGAGGGACAGAGAGGAAGGGAGAGAGAGAAAGAGAGATAAAGAGAGAGAGAGAGACAAAGTGGAGGATGGGAGAGAGAGAAATAAAGGGAGGAGAGAGAGGGAGAATGGAGGGAGAGCACACAGACCGCAGACAGAGGACACATATAGAGAGAGAGAGGGCACAGAGAGAGATCACTCACACAGATGAGAGGGTGCACTGAGAGGACGCACTGAGATAGAGTGGTGGAACACAAAGACAGCACACAGAGAGACAGCACAGACAATTGAACATAACACATGAAACCGGCATTTATGATGGGCAGGTTGCTAGTACAATATAGTTTCCTAGTTTATTATACAAATAAAAAACTGTAAATTAAAGGAAGAAAAAAAAAATGTAAAAAGATATGTTCCTTAGTAGGAAGTTATATACATGTAAAGTACACAAATGACATCTAAACAACCACCCAGTTATATAAAAAAGTAAATTCACCTAAAAAACTATAGTTCCAAAGTTCTGAAGAAATACTGCATCGTTTAATTTGTGTTCCCTATCTCCTACCTTGCCTTTATGATTAATTCAACCTACTTAACTATCCAGTCAAAATAAGCTCAGCCTTTCCATACTATCCTTCCTGAAATAAATGACAATGAAAAACATTGTACTTCAAGGAAATTATAATTTTCTAGGAGCTTAACCCTAATACTTATAGCATAAAATTCAAAAACTGAAAAAACTTTATTCACTCTTAACATAATTTAAAATTGGAATAGGCAAGCCAGTGAGGTGTCTTATTGTGGGAGATAATATATGGCCCCTTACATTTCCTAATTATGGTATGATTTAAAACAATAATTAACAGACCTGCAAATAATTTAATGCAGGTTAAATGATGAGTCCAATAATCATTGACAAAACTTAATCTGTATTGCTGTCCACAGTAAACTTCAATCTGAATTCAATCACTTGTTTCACAGCAAAAACATAATTCAACCAAGCACCATAAATAAACTGATAATTGCAGCAGAAGGCCTAGAAGGCTCTAGAATTTAGATGCCCCAAATTCTGGCTAGTTTCCCTAAGACGGGCTTTATACTATCTATGTCTTAGGGAAACTAGCCAGAATTTGGGGCATCTTAAATAGTTGTAAGCACTAGAAATATATGCATACAGGATGCTAAAATCAAGTATGTGCACAAAACCTAAGAAACAATGATAACATAAAAAAATGTCTGCAAAATAACAATAAATAAAACCAATATATTATCCCAATATTTAAGTGCACCTATCTAGGTTCATCATATAATTTTTATTTTCATCATCCCTCTCTATATATTAAAATGTTTATAATCAAAATGTTTATTAATAATAAAACAATCAAATTGCGTGGACTTCACTTTAAAAAGCTAATTTATCATTTAAAATGAATTTGTTATCTGAAATGTTTCGTGTGAGTAAATGTATAAAAAGTATTGATAAACTCTGGGAAATTTTGAGAAAAAACTCTGTATCACAAAAGCTACAGTACATAAAATGTGACAGGTCTTTACAAAATGTACAGAAACTATATTGGAGATTATTTTGTCTTGGGACTTTCATTTTTAAAATAACAACAATTGCCTTGAGTTTCTTTGTGCAACATTTTCAAAACTTTTTGCCAAATCCTACTGCAGAGATGAATGTTTCTTGGCTGTAGGGGTCCTTTATTGAGTCAGAAAGCTGACTTGACCCAGTCTTTTCCTCACTAGGAACTTTTTAACTGCTTTAAAGAATTTATAAGCTTGTCAACTCTGGGTGTCCAAAAATATTCAATATCAGTACTCTAACAGAAAACATCTCAAGATTCATAAAAAACATCCTCAGCTCTTAGTATTGACTATACATGCTTTATTCTGTCAAATGTAGATGTTAGTTTGCTATGTTGTTCTAATACAAAAAGTATGACTAACTCTCCAATATTTGTTTCTAAACTTATTTCGTAATGCAGGAAACATACAACAAAATAATGTCATTTCTCTTTCAATTTGTTATTACACACCGATATTATTATTTTCTTTTTATTTCAATAATTTGTATTGACTCACAAAGATTGGAAAGTTACAACAGTGTATATAGAGTGCAGCCTCAATTTAAGGAAACATAACAAAAGCAAGTATATAATGCACCTGCTATGCAATTAGACCTTATTAATGGCTGCCCCATTGTAATCTCTTTGTGAGCCACACCAACAACAATTTTCCATTCTCCAATAACAAGTAAAAACAAGAAAAGCAAAGAAAAAGAAAGAAGAAAAACAACAAACAAGTTTACGTTAGTACTAATTTAAAAACTAAAACTAAACAAAAACAGAGATATAAAATTCAGGCTTAGATTTTCTCTTTTCCAAAAGTATCTGCTTCCCAATATGGGGCAAGGTAGGCTATGTCATAATCCAACAGTATTGGATTCCCTTGTCCCTCTAAGATGACCCCCCCCCCGTCCCCAGCCCCCCACGGCCCACCATCAGGTGCAGCTCCCATCAACTTACGTTTTCGTCCGGTCTCCAGTGAGTGGGGCCCCGCAATGCGCCATCCGGCCACTACCCCACCAAGCCAGCTTAGTGTTAATCAATTCTGGTCAATGCTGTGGTTGGAAGCTATCCAGGGTTCCCAGATAGTCAGGAAGCTGGCGTAAGTATCCGAATCTAGGTGTATAAGTTTTTTGTTAATCATAATAAAGTTTATTTAATTTATGATCTCTCTCAAGCATAAGCTAGGGTTTTTCCACTTGCTGGCAATATGACTTTTTACCGCCAAGAATATGGACTGAAGTAACCTATCCTGGGGCCTAGACATTAAGGGGGGTCTTTGTCCCAAGAGACAAGTTTCGATTGAGGGGGTTATTTGAGTAAGGCAGAGTTTTGAGGCTATTCGGGTTATTTCGGACCAGATGTCTTGAGCCATACGGCAGGTCCACCATATGTGGATGAAGGTCCCCGTCTCTGGGCATCCCCTAAAACAAGTGTCAGGCTCTTGAGGGTTCATCCTGTGGAGTCTTGCCGGGGTAATGTAAGTCCTATGAAGTACTTTTTGCGAAGTTTCCATCAAGCTGTAATTATAGGAACCTCTAGCTAGTCTCTGGCTAATGTGTCCCCATTTTTCCAGGTCCCATGTCTGGTCCAGGTCCTCTTCCCATTTTGACAAGGGCTTAGTTTTACTATTATTCATATCATATCATATTTATATCAGGCCTAGAGTGCCTTTAGTTAGCAGGGCATCTGTGCACATGTCATCCAGTTTGTCTTGGGTTGACCTAAAGTCCTCCACAGGGTCCATATAAAGTGACAAAACTTACAAAAGATGAGTGCTCTTTTAGGGGGAGATCAAAATTATCCCTAAGGTGCTCAAAGCTAATGAGTTGGCCCTCCTTGAACCAAGCCCCTATCCTATCCAACCCGTGGGAGGTCCACCAAACTTTAGAGTCATTCGGGAGGGCCTTTGCAAAGAGGGGAGAAGTGGTAATAGATAGAAGCGGAGAGAGGTCAGGAGTCAGGTGCCGTTTTGAGTTCGCTCAAACCCAGCATCCCAGGGATAGTCTGATCATGGGGTTGGGGTAAGTATGTGGCTGGCAGTGAGACTTCGGTAGCCATACTACCGTGTCCCATCCCTGAGGTTGTAGCTGCTGGTTTTCTATTGTTACCCAAATGGGCTGGTGTGTCATGGAGTGTGCTTGGGGCAGAAAGGAGATCTGGGCCGCCCTATAGTAGAGCTTAAGATGGGGACATGAGAGTCCACAATTACCTTTGTGTCTAAACATTGTGTGTTTCGGGATTCTAGGGGTTTTATTTCGCCATATGAACCTCATAATTTGCCTTTGTAGGTTGTCCAGGTCTTTGATGGGAACTTTAACTGGTAGTGATCTGATGTAGTATAGGATTCTAGGGAGTACGTTTATCTTGACCGTATGAATCCGGCCGGACCAGGAGATTTATTCCATCTCTCCAGGTTGGCTGCTAATTCTTTAAACAGGGTTGGATAGTTGGCCCCGTAAGTGTAACCAACCAGCACCCGTGGAACGGTTAGAATTAGTGGAATCAAAGTCCCTCAGCTCTCTAGAAATTTGGTCTAGCGCACTCGGGATTGAAAGAAGCCTATTGTTGAGCCGCCATGTGTAAGGCGAAGTTGGGGATAAGATTCAGGCCTAATGTGACCTGACTATGATCTGACCATGGGCAGGGGACTATGTCCGAAACTATGTCCGAAAAGTCCCAATAATAACTTTGCCTGTGTCCTGGGAGTCCAACGTCTCCAGTAGGTTTATAATAGCTTTATGGGGGGCCACCGTAGGAGCGTAGACTGACACCAGGGTGAGCTTAGTGTTGAACAGGGTGCCCATAATAATCACAAAGTTACCTTCTTTGTCTATTTTTTTGTGGGAAACTTGAAATGGGAAGTTTTTGTGGATCAATATCACAGCACCTGCCCTTTTGTTTTTCTGGCTAGAGGTGTAAAAGGTCAGATAGTCCTTGTGTAAAGAAAAGGGGGTCTTGCCCTGCGCAAAGTTGGTCTCCTGGAGGAAGAGAACTGCAGGTCTATCCTTCCTATAAGTAATGAAAGCTTTCCTTCTTTTGTTAGGGGAGTTAAAGCCTCTGACATTGTGGGTAGTGAATGTGTAGTGAGGGTTAGCCATGTGGGAGTGTGGAGGTCTGCAGGGACACCGGGTGTGCTGTTACCCCAGTATGTTTAGAGATGAGCGGTCACCGAGGATCTGCGCAGGCCAAGGCACCCCACCCTGGAGAGACGGACAAGCCAGGCTGGAACACCTGTGGGCGCCCCCGGAAGAGGTGGAGAGAGAGAATTCGTTCAGTACATTGGAAAAGATGTCTTTAACTCTTGGGGTGAAACCCCTAAACAGGAAGCAAATTGCCAACAACTTTATCATAAACAAGATTAACAAAACAATTCTAAGCATTAAGTCCCATGCGGGGCTCTAACAGGCATTGCTAGAATTACCTCAAGCTACTGCTAGATTCATAATATAAAGAGGTTGAAATTTTACCCTTGTAGACAACCATGGTACTAGTAAGTTGGCAGTAGATATTGAGCTACGGTATACTGGGAATCCTAGGCTGTATGTTAACATATAATTACTACGAGGTACCTCGGCCTAGGCCGCCATTAATTTAACTCTAAACATGTATTCTACCAACTAAGCTATGTAAGTATATTGACTATGTTTCCGGGATAGACAAAAGAAAATTCAAGCAAACGCCTATCAGTCCGAGCTTAAGTTTGTCTTGACGTGCTTGGGAGGTCGGCCAAAGGGTCTAGGCTCAAGGCCAGCTGGGAGTCCCTGTTCACCCCAGGCCGATGTGACTTCTTGGCCGTTGACCAGATTTTGGAAGGTCTTGCTTTGGGCGCTTGCTCTGGAGTTGAGCTACTCTCAGCAGAGTCTGCCAGGTGAAGACAGTCTAGAAGTTTGGCACATTCCTCCAGGATGTGGGTCAAATAGATAGTCCCTTGGTATTGGAATGAGAGAGAAAAAGGAAAGCCCCATCTATATGGTATCTTGCGCTTAATCAGTATAGCAAGGGCCGGCTTCATTGCTTTGAGTTTCTCCAAAGCTCGTGGGGAAAGGTCCATGTAAATTTGAAGGGAAGCGCCATCAGGACCTTTGATGTTGGACAATTCTCTTGTGGTGTTAAGGATCAGATCCCTGTTTTTTTGCCTCAGGAAATGTATGATTATGTCCTTCGGTAGCTCGTGGTTTCTTGCGGCCCCCAGGGCTCTATGGGCTCGCTCGATCTCCCAGGAGCTGTCAGCTACTTCTGGAAGAATATTAGAGATCACCGCTGTTAAATATTGCAGCAGGTCAGGGACCGTGTTTGGTACCCTGCGTACCCTGATGTTGTGTCTCCTTGATCTATTTCCCAGGTCGTCGATTTTGTCATCTAGGAGAGAGACTTTCGACGCCAGAGTGGTGATTTCAGCTCTGTCTTGCTCCTGGGCTTCCAGAATGTTATCAGTTTTTTTCCTCCAAGAGGTTGGTTCTCTGGCTCAGCTCAAAAAGGTCGTCCCTGATCTCTTTAACCAGTTGAGTAGATTGAGCTTGCAGCATTTGCCCTATGATCTCAAGGGATTTGGCTGGGGGGAGGGCTTTGTGGCTGTGAGGGGGGTGCCTCCGGTTTGTGGAACAGCTCCTGTATGCTCTTAGAAGGCACGCTGTTTTTTGATTTGCCCATTTTCACCAAGGCAGACCCTAGCTGCGAATGGTTTGTTCGTCGGTACAAGCTTGTAGATGAGGTAGCGTAATAGTAAGAAGCCGCCTATGGTTTAAATCATTTGGAGTGAGGAGTAGATGGCTCGTGCCAGGCATAGGTAGCTATTGTGAGGAGCCATCAGCATATGTGGAGTCATGCCTGTCAAGAGCCGCCCGTCTCTAAGCTCCTTGTCCCATAGTGTTCTTGGGGGTGTTATCAGAAATCAAACACTCATGTGGTTCAGGTCAGCTCTCTGCCTCCCGGCTGGTGGTCTATTAAAGTATATTCTGCTGCTTTAGACCTTTAGGATTGCAAGAAACTGGGAGAGCGTTCACTCAATAGAGTATATTTCAATAAGCCACCTTTAGCGTCTCTGTAACTGGGCAAGCTGGTTGCCAGGGTACGCTTTGAGTCCTCTGCTTTGTTCAAAAGTGTCTCTGTGAGGTGGGTTAGGGTGCCTACTGGCTCTCTTGCTGCTCTGATAGGGGCCCTCACTCCTCTGCACAATGTTTCTGTGAGCTCAGCATGCCCAGGGCTTGAAGAGTGGCAGATGTTCTGGGTAGTGCTCCCCCCCCCCCCTTCAGGGGTCTCTCTGCCTGCACCTGGATCACAGCAAGATGTTGGCACTCTTGTTAGGCGGTGTAGCCTATCTGTGTTGCTTGCTCCATATTAGGGCGATGGCTCCGTCCCCTTCTTCTTCTATTCCCCTAGTGGGAAAATGACCACCCTTCTTTTGGCGGGAAAGCTCCCCCCGGGGTGTCTGCCTGGAGCTTTTGGCCTCCTTTTTGGCCTCCTGGGCCTCTGGCCTGGTCTCTGGGCCCTGTGGCATTTGCTTCCCCTGTCGGGCGCCTGTTCACCTCCTCTCGGGTGCTCTCTGCTGCCTTGCTGGGAGAGGGGGGGGGCCTCCGGTGACGCCCAAGCCACCATAGAGAAGGTGGCGGCCTCTCGGCAGGAACTCGAGACCCCGGTCCAGCCGGAGCTCCTTGGGCCTCTAGCTGGGCATCCCCTACCTCCAAGCCTGCTCCGGAGGTAAGCCCGCCCAGTGTGGGGGATGCTGTGATGTGGGCAGCCCGCCGCCGGAGCAGCTCCCCCGCAGGGTCCTGTTTACCCCGGCCTCCTCGTCTCCAGGCGCCGCCGCTGGTCCCCCGCGCTTGTCTCCTTGCTCCGCACCTATGTGCGCCTCCACCGCTTCATCCGGGCCTTCCACATGTGCAGGGGGGCACAAGGAGCCACAGCCACGGGAGGCAGGGTGGTGTAGGCCTCAACCTCGTGGCTCTGCTACCCGGCTCACTTCTTCCCCCTTTCGGTGTCTGCCTGTTCCTCATTCGTCTCCCCGTAAGGTGTGGATATTTTGGGGCGAATAGAATGATTTTAGGCAAGTTATGCCCTTTTTCTTAGTTTCAGTGCAGGAGTTGCTCCTGCACACGTCTTGTCTCAACCCCTGGCAAGACACCCAAATCCCACCGATATTAATTTTAATGTTAAACACTTTCTAATAGTAAGGGGCCATAAATATGAACAAATAATTCATTTAATTCCCCAGCCATGCTTAAATGAACATGGCCTTCAGTAAATCCCCCAAATATTATATGCTACAATACTTAAACTATTGACAAACCCTTGATGAAATAATTGATAAGTGCTTATGTAATGGAGATATAACATTGCATTGAACCAATACATAAAAAATCAAACTTCGTTCAGCTAATGACCTACTTGTTTCCTCCTCTCTTATCACCTCCTAACACTCCCGAGATAAGCACAGAGAGACATGTTGTATTTGGAAGGACATTGTTTGGAAGAAAAGAGTGAGCACCTGTTAGTACTCCAAGAGACAAGGTACTATTTAAAGAGATTGCACAATACAGACAGAGAAGACTGTATAAAACCCTGGAGTTTAATGAAAACCACTATTGTGCTGATAAGGACATGCAGCCCTATTAAATTCCCCTAACGTGTAAAACTGTATCCCGTAATGTAACTTGTAAGACTTACGGCCATTAAATTGGCCCTGTAAAGCAAGCTGCTGCCAATCTGCATGTTTGGAGCAAAAATGCCTACAGGGCGTGCAGCGTGGAACTTCGGGGACATAAATCCTTTGTTATGTCAAGCCCTTAACCGATACGTTCCAATTTAGCTATTAAATTGCAAAGAATTAACTGGCGTTCAACCCCATAACACGCAAATGGAGCCAAGAAGCCAACGGGTACCAGAGAGGACCCAAAATAGGGGTAAAGTCCAATCCATAGCACTGTAAATGCACATATACACACACTACTGTACTTATATTAAAAGGGAAAGTGATGCTATGTTTTAAAAACAATAGCACAACATTCTCCAGCTCGCAAATCGGCAATATAAAATACTTAATTTTATGTTTAGTTTCTGTGTTATATCGATCACGGCAATCAATCTTTTAATACATATAATGGAACTTGCATGTAATAGAATATCATCTTCATGGCTTTATCAATCTTGCATCATATCTGGACTGTGGGTCCGATTGTAACCCGTAATTGAACCGCATACGACTTGGAAATCCAACCTCCATTTTTCTGGGATGCAATGATGACGATATCTGTTTCCATTGGCTCTTACAAAACCCTTAACTAAGGCTTTCACTAATTGATCATGTTCATGGCCGCGCATCCAACGTTCAAAAAATGTTTTACGGGTTTGCTCCTCGAGTCTGTAACTCATATCCTGTTCTAATTTAATAGCTATGTAACTCGGACAAATTTCAAGCCCGCAGCCCTTGCGAGCTTCCAGGCTTGTAATTTAATAGGGCTGTTTATAAGGAGACAAATGGGGAAATTGGGAAATTGAACTGTTTACTGAGAATCTGCTTCTTTCTACATGAGAGCAGATTAGCTGCCCAGGACTAGTCAGGGCAATCCAGCAGCTAGAATGTTTATGCAAATTAATATTTGCTGCTGAAGGAATCTATTTAATTTGACCTTTATTGAAAGTATAAAATTCACTTGTTATCTCAGCAGTCTAAATGTATTATAAAGCATAAGAACCACACTGTCTACCTACCTACTACCTATTATAAACTGAATTGTTTATAAAAATATATTCACTATAATTACTATATTGTGCTGTTTTACAAATGATTTCAATTATACAAATACTTGAAAATACACAATCATATTTATTTGTATGTTTTGATGTGAAGCATTGAAGTGCTACCTCTCAGAGAATAATTTTAACTGTTTTCCATTTGCTGTTGACATCTTTATTTTCCAGTTCAGTTGACCAATTCATTCTTACAAGGTAGATTGTTAATTGTAGTGGTTGCAAGTTTCAATAGAGCATCTTTGTGAGCTTTGAAACATTATCTTAATGCAGACATTTTACCAATAAAATCAAACAAAATTACCAGTCTGTGTCAGGCATTAGGTCCTCATTATTTATAATTGCATAGTCTAGAAACACTCCCAGCTACGCCATCTGGTTGATTGCCCTTATACTCCTCTTGCCTTCTGTGACATACTGATACCCTTTTTACCTTAAGTCATTTGCTTTTTTCAAAGTTTTCTTTCCTACCTTTCTTATAATGATATGCCTTAATTTAAAAAATTTATAGTTTGAAATGTAGATTGAGCTGTAAGTTAGAATATTATCACCTTCTTTCAGTGATCTCTGTGAACCGTGCTGCCCAACTGAAGTACAGTTTGAGAAAATATAATTCTTCATATATCCTACATTAATACTCTTAAAATGCTATAGAGACAAATTATATAATTTCTAATTTCTGTTTTGATTTTTTATATTATTTTTTGGTTGTCTTATTTTATTATCATCAAAATGGATTGAAATGTGAAAATGCATGTTAGAAGGGAAAACATTTTAACACATACGCTAACCTAAATGATAAATGTCTAAGCTAAACTGCAAAAAAAGCTAAGCTAGCATGAGGTAGAAGATATATTGGTTGACTTAGAAAAAACTGTTGACTCCACAAACAATATTTCACTGATGCATCACACAAATGCAATGCAAATGTGTGGAATTTATACCTTCCAAATGTAATCTAATACATACTGCACCAAAATGCACCATTCTTGATCTGATCATATAGGCTTAAAGGGACTCTCTCATATTAGAATCTATCTCAGTTTTTTAAAAACTCTTCTTAAAGAGACTGAAAAGCTAGCTGAGATTTTTACCTTTGTTTGTGCTCATTATTCTGCATATTTAAAACTTAGCTAAAAATTGCCTTTGTAGATGCTCTAATAAAAGGCATACTGCTTTTGCAAAATCATATACAAAAGGACAGAGGTATTATTCAGTCAGATCCCTCTCTCACCAGTCCAGCCCAGTGTCACCAATTAAGCTAATCAACTGCACATTTGCATAATAATATTAATAATAATGATGATAATAATAATATGGCAGGAACTAAGCTGAATAGCTTGTTAATTTTGTACTATAAAGAAAAAACTATTACAATATATATTATTACTATTATTATTATTATTAATAAATTTTATTTTTATCACGCCAACATATTCTGTAGCGCTGTACATGGGATAAGAACAAGGAAAATACAATACTAACAAACTTCACAAAATTGAGGGCCCTAATTTGAGCTTCAAATTTTTGTAGAAATGCTTTTACCAAAGGACCCTACAAGATTGTAAATTCGCTACTTTAAATCTAAAGGGTATGGAAGAGTAACAGATAAGGAATCGCAAAGTTCAGAAAGGAAGTAAAGAAAGGTTTTTATTTAGAGGGAGAGGGGAGGTATCTGAGTTGAAAAAGTTCTAGTATGTAATATGTTGTCTATGTATAGATTACTTTTAATGATATAAAGAAACAAACTTGATATCTGAAAGAAATAGTAAATAACTATAACTGTCAATGGAGTATAAATTTATTAAAAAGAGAAAAATAGTAGGGGAAGGGGACAAATTGTCTTATGTATAGTCCCTCTTTGTATTTCCTTTTTTTACAAAGTTATACAAATATAAGTCAAAGACATCCTGTAAATGACACATCTCTTGTTTTTCATTCAATAGCTTCCAACTGAGCAGAGCTTCTAGTCACAAATGTAGTAGTAGAGATATAACCACTGCTCCTAACAGTATAGGAGCATTTGAAAAAAATCAATTTGCGCTATCCGGACATAAAACAATCCACTCATCATACTCAACCATTTCCTTACAACAATAGTCTTGTGTATAAATCCAGGCAATTCACTTGTTGCTGTGTTGTGCATCAGTCAATAGATATGTAGAGACCATAATTTAATAATTATAAGTTGGCTCTATGTTCACATTTTAATATGGTAATAATTCTGGCATGTCATGAGGATTGTCATTATAATGGTGTAAATTAAGTTTTGTACGTGTCAATGTGATATTAAAGGGGCATAACCATCTTAATTACCACCGATCTTAAAGGCAAAATTACATTATAATAAGCAATTGTACCCACAATGGGATGATACTGACATTTTCAAGAAATGTGTTAATTAAAGATACATTTGGTGATGTATAATGTTATAATCGTTCCCTATAAAGTTTATTTTTTGCAACTTCATAGCTCAGTTCTTCCTATGGTGCTGTTATAGTCATTGTTATAGCAGCTTACTTATATAAAAGAAGGCTACTCCTCTCAAAAATAATATTTTATGAAATACATTTTTGCAATCATTTTATCACAAAATTAAGGTAATTCTTTTTTAAAAGCTAATATATATTTACTAGCAACTTGACCATAAAAAATGACGGCATGATGGATTTTTTTAAATAAAAAATCATCCCCTTCCCTCCCCTGTGTCCCTTTTCTCTCCTCTCCCTCTTCTGTGTCTCTCCCCCCTCTCCCTGCCCTGTGTCTTTTTCCCCTCCTCTCTCTCTCATGCGTTTCCCCCTCCCTCCCCTGTGACTCTTCCCCCTCTGCCTCCCCTGTCTCTCTTCCCCCTCTCTCCCTCCCCTGTCTCTCTCCCCCCCTATCTCCCTTCTCTGTCTCTCTGTGCCCCCTCTCTCCCTCCCCTGTCTCTCTTCACTCCTCTCTCCCTCCGCTGTCTCTCTTTGACCCCCTCTCCCTCCCCTGTCTCTCATCAGCCCCTTTCTCCCTCCCCTATCTCTCTTTGCCCCCTCTCTCCCTCTCCTCTCTCTCTCTTTGCCACTCTATCCCTCCCCTCTCTCCTCCCCCGCTCTCTCTCTTTGCTCCCTCTTTCCCTCTCCTCTCTCTCTCTTTGACCCCTCTCTCTCTCTCCTCTCTCTCTTTGCCCCATTTCTCCCTCCCCTGTCTCTTTGCCACCTCTCTCTCTTTGCCCCCTCTCTCCCTCTCCTGTCTCTCTTCACCCCTCTCTCCCTCCGCTTTCTCTCTTTGACCCCCTCTCCCTCCCCTGTCTCTCATCACCCCCTTTCTCCCTCCCCTATCTCTGTTTGCCCCCTCTCTCCCTCTCCTCTCTCTCTTTGCCACTCTCTCCCTCCCCTCTCTCCTCCCCCTCTCTCTCTTTACTCCCTCACTCCCTCTCCTCTCTCTCTCTTTGACCCCTTTCTCTCTCCCCTCTCTCTCTCTTTGCCACATTTCTCCCTTCCCTGTCTCTTTGCCACCTCTCTCTCTCTCTCTCTCTCTTTGCCCCCTCTCTCCCTCCCCTGTCTCTCTTTAGGCAGACAACCAATAACAAGACTCCCCTTGAGTCCAGAGCTCTTAGCAACTCAGTTCATATCACTTTGTTATACTATACTAACCTCTATATAATGGTGCTACCACACTACTACACATATACTGTAGTCCATATAAATAGTCCCCTATGTGCCTGCTCAAACACTAAACATCCCTATACATTGTGCACATATGAGGTGTGTGAGCCCCTCCCCTCCTGCCGGGGGCGGCCCCTTTGTCCTCACCTGCGCTCACCGAATGCCATATTATCTGTGTATGCTGAGCACTTCCTCCGCCAGACTTCCTCTTCCCCTCACTCTACCCCTTCCCCCGGGCCCAAACTATGCTTCCCAGGTACCAGGCACACTGCCAACCAATAGTAATCCAGAGAGGGAATGCAAGCCGGCAGGGAATGAGCAGGTACAGCTGGGGGTTATGTGGCCCGCTGAACTGTGGGCCTCGCGATATACGACGGCGCTCATCATGTGCATCAGTGGGGCAGGGGGAGGCTGTCATTCGGCAATCGATGCAGCTAAGTCCCACGGACTTTGCAAGGCCCGCAACGGGACAACAACTCGCAGTACGACAACTATATAGGTGATGAATCATAGTTATGTAGCACTCAATACAAAGTGATATACATTTATGCTCAAAAGTTTGCATACACTTGCAGAAATTGTTACATTTTGGTATTTATTTTGAAAATATGACTGATCATGCAAAAACAATTATTTTATTAAAGGATAGTGATCATATAAAGCAATTTCTTATCACATATTTGTTTCGCTCCTTTTTAAATCATGATAACAGAAATCACCCAAATTGCCCTGATCAAAAGTTTACATACCCTTGAATGTTTGGTCTTAAATTGGCAATTCAAGGCTAATTTCCAAACCTGCTGCTTTTTGAACTGCAATTAGTGTCTGTGTATAAATAGTCAATGAGTTTTTTAGGTCTCACATGGATGCACTGCGCAGGCTAGATACTGAGCCATGGGGAGCAGAAAAGAACTGTCAAAAGACCTACATAACAAGGTAATAGAACTTCATAAAGATGGAAAAGGATATAAAAAGATATTCAAAGCCAAATAAAATGCCAGTCAGTACTATTCAATCACTTACTAAGAAGTGGAAAATTCCGGGATCTCTTGATGCCAAGCCATGGTCAGGTAGACCAAGAAAGATTTCAGCCACAACTGCTAGAAGCATTGCTCAGAATACAAAGAAAAACCCACAGGTAACCTCAGGAGAAATACAGGTTGCTCTGGAAAAAGACGGTGTGGTTGTTCCAAGGGGCACAATACAACGATACTTGAACAAAAATGAGCTACATGGTCGAGTTGCCAGAAAGAAGCCTTCACTGCGCCAATGCCACAAAAAAGCCTGGTTACAATTTACCAGACAACACCTTGACACGCCTCACAGCTTCTGGCACACTGTCATTTGGAGTGATGAGACCAAAATAGAGCTTTATGGTCACACCCATAAGCGCTATGTTTGGAGAGGGGTCAACAAGGCCTATAGTAAAAAGAATACCATCCCCACTGTGAAGCATGATGGTGGCTCACTGATTTTGTGAAAATTGATGTCAAGATGAATGCAGCATGTTATCAGAAAATACTGGCAGACCATTTGCATTCTTCTGCAGGAAGGCTGTGCATGGGACACTCTTGGACTTTACATCATGACAATGACCCTAAGCACAAGGCCAAGTTGACCCTCCAGTGGTTACAGCAGTAAAAGGTGAAGGTTTTAGAGTGGCCATCACAGTCTCCTGACCTTAATATCATCAAGCCACCCTGGGGAGATCTCAAACGTGTAGTTCATGCAAGTCAACCAAAGACTTTGCATGACCTGGAGGCATTTTGTCAAGATGAGTGGGCAGCTATACCACCTGCAAGAATTAGGGGCCTCATAGACAATTATTACAAAAGACTGCACACTGTCATTGATGCTAAAGAGGGCAATACACAGTATTAAAAACTAAGGGTATGCAAACTTTTGAACAGGGTCATTTCATTTTTTACTTTGTTGCCATGTTTTGCTTTATGATTGTGACATTCTCTTATAACCTACAGTTGAATATGAATCCCATAAGAAATAAAAGAAATGTGTTTTGCCTGCTCACTCATGTTTTCTTTAAAAAATATACATATATTACTAACTCTCCAAGGGTATGCAAACTTTTGAGCACAACTGTATACCTGGTATCAGCATTTTTATTGTATTGTTTATTTACTTAAGTTGTTAATGTGCAGTAGTAAGAATAAATCTGGTAAATATTACGTGATAAAATAGTAGAGAGGGCACCTTTTTGCTAAAATGTTACACAGATATTTGTAGCAACTGGTTATTCATTTGCAAGTACTTTTAGATGAGTACATCAAAAAAGATACCTGGTTTATAGTATTATTCTTATACTATAGGGTAGTGTAAGTTTGCATTAAAGAAAATGCCTTGTCAACTGTCACACTCTATAATGGCTAGTAGACTACACATCTATAAACTTCCTCCAATACTTCTCCTGGCTAATTTCTCCCCCTCAAAACAGATAACTCCCATAACTGTATTTCCTTCACTCCAGTTACCCCGGTAATATACCCAAATACTCAAATACCCAACATGCCTGGGTGCCTCCTTTACATCAATACATTTCCCCCATACTTTCTGCCTGTAAAAGCCAAATACCTACACTGTTCTGTATAATACACACACACACTCTCTTGGTGACCCCAACATTACGAATTGAGGTTAGTGATGTCGCGAACATCAAATATTGTCGCAAACTTCATTAAATGTTTGCGAACGGGCGAACATCGGCGAACTGCCATAGACTTCAATGGGCAAGCGAATTTCCAAACCCACAAGGACTCTTTCTGGCCACAATAGTGATGGTAAAGATGTTTCAAGGGGACTAACACCTGGACTGTGGCATGCCGGGGGGGGATCCATGGCAAAACTCCCACGGAAAATTGCATAGTTGATGCAGAGTCTGGTTTTAAGCCATAAAAAGGGCATAAATCACCTAACATTCCTAAATTGTTTGGAATAACATGCTTTAAAACATCAGGTATGATGTTGTATCGATCAGGTAGTGTAAGGGTTACACCCGCTTCACAGTAACAGACCAATCTCCCAGTTTAATGTACCGCAAACAACCGCAAACAGTCCCTTTGCACAACCGCAAACTCCCCATTTGCACAAGGTTGGATACCAAGCTAGCCATGTCCCGTTCCTTGTCCTCACTGATGTCATTGTAGGTCTCTTCCTCCACCCAGCCACCAAGGGTCCCCGAAATGTGACAACAAGCCCCCTGGGACGCCTGCTGTGTTTGGTCTTCCACCTCCTCAAAGCCACCTTCCTCCTCTGACTCATCTTCTTCAGACTCCCAGAGTCTGGGGGCTTCCACTGCCCAGCATGGAAGATTATACACAGGTCAGAGTCTGGGGGCTTCCACTGCCCAGCATGGAAGATTATACGGAGGTCAGAGATTGGGGGCTTCCACTGCCCAGCATGGAAGATTATACGCGTTGCCTCTGTCTGCGTTATTATAAGGTGTGTACTGTTAAGTAGTACTATTCCTATTGGTTTAATCCCTGTTACATCAGGGGACGTGTATATGGCATGGATTTTTGGAAGCGGGAGATGGAAAAAGATGATTGGTCGGTCCTCCCACTTCAAATTTGCGGCACTGCATGTGCAATCTAAGGTGCCACCAGATATGAGTGTCACTGTGCACTGGCAAAAGTTGGCAGAGTAGATGCAATAGGCTTCACACACACGCCTGTAGGCAGGCAACTGATATTCAATCGATTACAGTCAAAAAAGTGTTGTTTTATGTCACTGTACACTACGGTTGCACCAGATATGACGTATCACTGTGCCTGGCAAAAGTTGGCAGACTAGATGCAATAGGCTTCACACACACGCCTGTAGGCAGGCAATTGCTATTCAATCTATTACAGTCAAAAAAGTGTTGTTTTATTTCACTGAGCACAATATAAGCTGTTAGGTGTTAGCCTGTCACACACACACACTGGCAGGCAGGCATATGCAATTAGATTACACAGAATTTTTTTTATAAAATAAATGATGTTCTAGCCCTAAAAAAAGGGCTTTTTTGGGTTGCTGTCCTTCAGATGGAAGGCTCTGGAAGGGAGTGTATGCTGCTGATTGGCTGGAATGTGTCTGCTGATTGTGAGGTGCAGGGTCAAAGTTTCCTCAATGATAAAAAATAGGGGGCAAACCCAAAAGCGCATGTGTTCGCCGTCCGCTGCGAACGCGAACATGCAAAAATCGCCGCCAATAGTTCGCGGGCGAACTGTTCAGGACATCACTAATTGAGGTCTACTTTATATTACACATCAACATCATGTCACATTCCTTAGCAAGTCCCATGTACATTACAATATTTAGCCATCACATGGGCTGGATTTATATATAATAGAATCCATCACACAGGTACCAGGTTTCTTTTCACCCTCACAATAGTCCATAGCTCACAAAGTTCAGTAGGGGGCCCTCCTAACTATTACTTATAAATGCTGCCAACTCATTTATGAAATCCACCCCTTTAACCAGAAATATTAAGCAAGTCACTAGCACAAAGCACATTTTAAACTCACATAATTTCAGTAAACATTGCCCATACAAACTCCCAGGTCTATGGAAATATTTAGCAATATCTGTTTCCCTTAGATTGTAAGTTTGCGAGTTTTCAATCTTGTGTCAGTGCCTTGGAAACAAGCTCTATGTACATTTGATTTTATGCTCAAAAACAGGGCCCTCCATTCTTTACAAGATGTTTAATTTGTTTTCTGCCATGTACTCAACCCCTGCACAGCATTACGGAATATGTTGGTGCGATATAAATAAAGATAATAATAATAATAATAATAATGAATAGTCCATAGTTCAAAAAGTTCAGGGGAGGGGCTTCTGGGCATAAAACTGAGGCTTGTTTATTTAAAAAAAGTCGTGCAATAATCAGTGCTATAACTTCATGTTTATGCTGTACTAGAAATATGGGACCTTGTTATGCTGCACTGGTTTTAACCTTTGAAAAAAAATTGGCAGGCGTTGTGCCTCTCTATCTCTTGCATCCTATTAAGCAAATTGATTTGGAGGGGTCCCTGTTACTTGTGTGATTGAACAGCTGAAGCTAATTATATAATACATTTTGCTATATGATTATTAGTACTTTTGTGTTGTGTGATTTGTCAGGGTTGGATACATACACATGTCTATTCAGTTTTGGGTGAATCATGTTTGGGTGTTTAAAAGGGTGAGCAAGAAATCTGATTCTCTCAAGTAAATGCCTTTGTGATTATGGGAGTGGGGAAATGTGAACCCATAGCCAAGAAATGTTAGAAACATGCAGCTGGACTTTTACTTGCTAAACCACAGTAACGGCGCAGTTAACGTAGATATGTCTATCAAAGGCAGAGAGGAGGGGCAGAGCAACAGTAGGATGGATTTTATTCCAAACAAGAGTAGTCTGCTTCTGTTCAGACAATGCGCACAGAAGTGTGGGCACTTATAACTACAGTGGGAGGATATAACAATGGGAGGATTTTGTTAAATAGTCAGGGACAGATGAAGAGTCAGAAATAGATGAAATGGTAAATAAGGGGGAACAAGCAGCCGCCTGACCCATAGTGACAAAAGGAGAGAGTTGTGACAGAGAGGTGGGTCGGGGTGAAAATGTGGATGCTAACTCTGCAGCTGAACAACAGTTATCAGAGGAAACATGGTTCTGGACAGCAGGGGAATTGACTGACGTTGATACTAAATATACCCACCAGCCTGGGGAGGGTATATTGCCAGGGGTCCTGAACAGAGAAAGTATAGCCCATTGGAGAAATACATCTTGGCGGGTTATACTGCCTGCATGTGGAGAGCAACACCCAACAACAGCCTGTGACTGTCCCTACTGAATTGCTGATTGATAGCAGAGTGGGTCCGACAAAATGGACTGCAGTCTTGTGCTCCCATAGCCCAGAAGTAGACACTACAGACCTGGAAATGGTACTTGCAGGAAAGAGATTTGTCATGTAATAGCTCAGTTGAAGCGTCTAAACAGAGGTGTGGCCAGTTGGATTTTGAGTAACCACAAATGGAGGTTCCAGTAATCCAGCCAATACAAAGCCTAACATAGGAAGTAGTACCATGGGAGTTGCTGCCTGAGGAGAGTCGCAAGCAAATCCACCCTCTGAGGGTACTGTGTTGCACATGATCGGGGATGGTCATTATGTTGAACTTATAGTAGTAATTCTTGTGATTGAAGAAGCCTGCTTATGATGCCCTCTACAGAGATAGTTGTTATGTTTCTAAAGGTATTACCGCAAGGATGCGCAGTGTTTATAGCAGTTAACCAAACATCTACAAGCTCCTGCAGGACATATTTATTGAGGAACTAAAGCAGGACAAGTCAGGCAAATTGGTTTCACTGGTTCTTTGGTTTCGCATGGGACCTGGGAATTACAATATGTAGCCTCAGCTGTCGACACTTACAGTGGTCTATTGATTATACTGGCTTCTAAATCAGCAAATATAAGATACAATTTGAAGCTTTTACACAAAATGACTCAAGCAAATGGATTTCCAGTTGAAATACAAATAATGGCACCCATTTTATGGGAAAAAAGCTACAGGAATTGACCAATCAGAATGATGTCAACTGTATCTTCCACGTTCCCTATCATCCATAAACAACTGGCCTGATCGAAAGGATGAATGGGTTACTGAATCATTAACAATGTAAACTGACTCACACAAACAAATCAGAAGTTTGGGTACCTGTCTTAGACAATGTAGTGTTTGGGCTTAATCAAAGAGTGGTGGGGGGATGGTCTCCATATGAGCGTATGTTACGTAGCCATCAAGACATAACTGAAATGGTAGTGGTGGTGGCTCATCACACACAGTTAACCTAACAAAGATTAGGTACTACTGTTACAGTTAAAGAAGTGCTCCAGTGCTTGTAGGTCCGGCCCAAGATGTAAAAGTGAGTACCACCATGACTGAAATCTAGCCCATGTATATTTTATTCCTAATACAAAGGCTAAAAACATAGCTATGTGGGAGTCTCATACCTCATGATTATATGATTTTCTCCAGGTGCATGGGGTGGGTGCAAGGGAGCATGAGTTTTTGGCTGAGGATGAGGTGGGACAGCTAATTTAGGAATCTAAGACTCAGAGACTGACATTGCAAACAGTCAGAGATAAATATGCTAAAAAGACATAGGGATCGGTAATTGTAAATGGACTGGGGGAACGTTTCTTGTTTTGTATCAAGATCAAAATAACCGTTCCTACAGTTCCTTCCTACTGATTGATACCTATTGATTTTTAACCATAGGTCTACAAAAATGCTGGATACAGTGTATGAGACTTGCAATACTTTTCATGAGCTCTTACTGAAGGTGGCACATTTATTCAATAATTTCTACTGCTGAGTCTTTGGTGCAGTACCATATACCTCTGCTCTGAGACTACCCTTGTATGTCTTACCCTTTAATGCTTCATGGATGACCAAACAGATAAAGAATGGACTCATTTATATCAGGACAAAGGGACTCCAACCTTGTAAAAAAATTATGCCCAGCACTGTTCTTCTCTATCTCTTGCCATTCTTTTGAGACCCTAGACTCAGTGGGGTCCCTCAGCATTGTGTGATTAAACAGCTATATGATTATTATTACTGTTGTGTTGTTTTAATTGTCAGAGTTGGATACATACACCACAAGCAAAACGGAACTCAGTGAAGCATTACCTCATCCACAACAAACAACTCTCTGGGCTTTAGCGTAGCACCTTGGGTTCTATTTATCCAGCAGGTAATTGGAATACACTAGAGCATACATCACTTTTTACACACTGCTCTCAAGTAGTCAATGTGGCTATACTCCATTCAGTACAAAAGAAATGAGTTCCTATTATTAGTTCCAGATAACTGGAGAATAGCTAATGTATAGGGGCTCTATTAAATTTGTCTAATTGTAGTTTCTGAAACCCATAAAGGAGCCTGCAAAGTTACGCTATTAAATTGGCCTCTTTTAGCTTCCCGCAAACGATCTGTGGGTTAAAAACAACAGCGGTTGCCAAAATCAGAACTCGACCCAGCTAAGCCTTTGATCTTTCAAGTCCGTAAGTGTTACAATCGCAAATCACTGTTAAATTGCTACAAAATATATTACAGGCTTCAAATAGGACTGGCAGAGATTTACAGACAAGTTCTTAACACTGTAAAAGACAATGCAAACACAATACTGGACTTTAAAATATGGGGAAAGCAATAAAAGGCGTTACAATTCATTGCACAACAATCCCCAAATAAAAAATAGGCATTCATTTTTATTTTATTTTATCATATGTTGGAATGGTCATGCATATGCCAATGTAATAAGCCTTGCTGCAACATGCATAAAGCAATTAAAGACACACTACCTGATTCAGTTGCAACAGGAAAACATGAAACTGCCTGCCATATTAACCCTTTCTCACTCACAGAAGCTCTCATGGGGACCCTGAAATATAAATATAATTGCATATACATCTCACTCATTACATCTACATTGGGAAAATAAACAGTGACCAAATTACACCTTCACATGATATACTGTATATCAAGTACCAGGGGAACATTTTATATTTGGTTGCTCAGTCCTTCAGTCCAACTCTCTGATCCTATGGACTGCAGCACATTTAGCTATGTCTCTGTCTGTGCTTTTCCACAAGGTTTGCATGCCAAAGATACTGGAGTGGGTTGCCAGTTCCTTCTCCAGTGGACTGCAATTTGTCTGACCTCTCTACTATGACCTGCCCACCTAGAGTGACCCTACATGTTATAGCTCACAGCTTCATTGAAGTACACAAGCCCCTTCACCACCACAAGGTAGCAATTCAGAAGGGGAACAGGGGAACATAAACCATACTAATCTACTCTAACTCACCAGGCAGGGGCACAAACACATGTGGAGGCTGTGCAGAGGCACGGGGAGCAACAGCCATCTCACTTCCATCAGGGATAATTTCTGCTAATCCTATCCTGGAAAGTCCCACACCATTGCTAATGGCCATTATCATTTGGTGAAATTCCATCAAGTGTTTTGCTATCAATGAATTTACATTATCACAATATATATATTTATATGTATATATAAATATATATATATATATATATATATATATATATATATATATATATATATATTATTCTATATATTATAATATTATTATCATTATATGTATTAATATATTGCATAGTAACATTAGTTTCTGTTCCTTCTTAACTATCTGACATCTAGACTTGAACCTGGATGAATCACATACAGGGCCATTGACCTCATTATCAGTGCTCTTCATTGTGTGAAAGAACAGAAGATTCTATGTTAATTGTGTGGTTAACTGCTGGCCTATTTACATTAGTGTAAGCAGTTAAACCATAATATGTGAAACTTTGTTGAGGGAGAGGCTGTTAATCAGCACTCTGTCCGTAGACAAGCCTTAGACTGCATATGTTTACCTGTTCTTATTGAAATTACGATAAAGCAATAGATCACTTTAACATAGAATCCTGTGTACTTTCACACAATTAATCTCACCTAGAGGGAGGTAATGGTGCTATTGAGTGCAACTCTGAGTAGCTATCTTTTTCTAGATGTCATCTTTGTTCGGTTCTTTATCTTGATTGTTCTTGGTTCCTAACGCTCTCTTGATTCAGGCTGTGGTCTGTGACTGCATACGCTGCAGTGGGCACACCCATACATGGACTCTCTAATGGTTGATTAATGTTGTTGTGCCCACTGCAGACAGTGATTTGTTAGCCACATGGATTTAACGATGAAGGACTGATCCATCTATCCCTTGTAAATTCCATAGAGCTGACATGTCAGTGTCCTTGTTGGTCATCCTGTACATGTGTAGTGTGTATGATGTAGATGTGGTGGCATGTTAGGGTATGTGATATTCACCTGACGTGGCACCTGAGCGGGCACCTGGCTCAGTAGGTCCTTGAGGTCCCTCTTAGTGACCGTCACTTTGGGGCCACCACATTCTTGCTGAAGCTGCGTCCATCTCCTTGGCCATCTTCCTCCGCACCATGACCTGGGCATCATCAAATCTGTGCATCACAGACCTCTCATCCCTTTCCGCTGTACCCACTGCTGTTACTGCGGCCGCTACCTCCTTCCGTGCCTGGGCTGTAGGCCCGGCCTAACTCCCTACTCCTGAAAGGTTAGCGTGCTGCTCATCGATGGCACACAGGAGTACCACCATATCCTGTAACTCTGGGCCCTCTTTGTCTGCCCACAGCCTCTTTCCCTCCTGACTGTATGTGTGTGTGTGTGGGGGTACTGTCCTCCTCCAACAGTCCCTGGGGCCTGTGCCTCATGCCTGCTACCATCCCCTGGGATCAGGCCCCTCCTTCTCTGACCCTGAAGAAGATATGCCGATCAACATGGGCACCTGCCCACCAACCTCCCCCTCTTCACTAAATCCCATCTTCTCCTCTCCCACACTCTCCACCTCCTCCTCTCCTCCGTCCATTACCAACCTTCTTCTCTTCAACACTCTCCACCTCCTCCACCTCTCCTGCTCCACTCACCTCCTCCACTCACTTCCTCCACCACCTCCACCTCCTCCCCCCTCATCCTCCACTCACCTCCTCCTCCTCTCCTCCACCCACAATCTCCTCCTCTCCTCCACTCACCATCTCCTCCTCTCCAGCACTCCCCATGGACATGTCTCTCTCCTCTCTCTCCTCCTCACTTCTCCTCCTCTTCTCCTCCCCACCTCTCCACTCCTCTCAACTCCTCTCTTCTTCCTCCATATCAATCCAGAAAGAAAAATAAGGATAAATGAAAAAGTATGCATGTATATATTTGTGATGTAAACAAAAATGTATGTTTTATGTGTAATTGCTAACTGTTGGGGTATAGGGTGAGGGTATAGGTTGGGGTGGTGGGTGTATATGGTGACCTGGCTCTATGTGTATCTATGTATTTTATTTACTCTATGTGTATTTGTATAATGTGTAATTAGTATATATGTGTAATCAAAATTGATGTGAAAAATAGTTATGCTGATAATAGAAATGAATAGAAGTGTAAGAACTTGCTCTCCAATATCACCTACTCTCTTTATATATATATACATATATATATATATATTTATATATATTCAACCTCCAACTCTGGTACCTACATACTACTTGGGAAGAAAATACAATACAATCAACGCATGGGCGTGTGGAACGCAGCTTTATTATCTTAAATGTTTTACTTATTGAGACTATGTCTCTAGACTCCTATAGATACCTCCTCACAATCATTTGCTGATCATATAATCCTATGATTAGCAGTTTCTGCATATATGAGGATTATAATCTTATTGTTGGAGTAGCTGGGTGTGGGGCACATTTGCAATGTGGATGTGTTACACATATCCCAATGATATGCAGCTCTAGTAGCGCATATTCGTGACAATCACCAACAGTGATATATATACCACAGCCCTGCTATCTAGTCTTGAGAGATATATTGGGACATTCCCTCAATATATTTTTACTACACTTATACTAGCAAAGATTTTTTTATTTTAATTATTCCCTCAAATACATTTCTACTGATTAATATGATTATTGTTAATATTTTTTACAGGAACAGGAGAAGCCCACAGTTATATCAAAGATAGCACTGATGGAAAAGGAGGATAACCCTCAATTTTTCATAATGACTTTAAATGAGACACCTCAACATTCGACGATTGTGTTCATAATGTAATAAATTGTACTTATTTAGCTGTGGTTTACAAGTCCATATAATTTAGTGTAGGAATATAAGAGAGAAAAGGCATGTCTCACTAATTTTTACAGTCAATTTAGAGAACAAACAGCACCCTTGTAGTGTTTTGTGCAGCTGTTAAAATAGTGAAAAATTGAGCTGTCTAAATTTTGTTCTATACAGCTGATTAGATCCCAAATTACGAAATAGTTATCAAATACTGATTTGGTTGAACGCAACCTGCGTATGGATTGGCATTTCCCTAGTTTTCACTTGCTAATTTTCTTCCCCGTTCTGTGGAGCAATTTACAACTGTAAACCACATACTGCACAATGATTTGCCTTGTTTCATGCATAAAGGGCCACTATCGTCATTGTAAGAGCACAACACAACATTGTATGTTAAATTGATCTATATTTTTTAATTACATTAATAACAACTAAAAATATCTTACCTTTTTCAATCTTTGTTTACATGCAGTCTATAATTCCCACTGGAAATGGCATTAGTAATCAGCAGAGGGTGTTTGCTGAACAGCCTTTTGCCGGAGTGCAAATCTTGATAAAAATATATTGTTAAACTTATGCCACAGTTAAACACAGTTGTTAAATCATAGCATGATACAACTATGGGACCTATGTAAACCCCTAAAACATCAATAGCAAGTGCCGTTTTGGCACAAAAAATTCTAGCTAGTTATCTTACTCACCCATCTCTAAAACATTGTGAGAGAACTCCTATGAGTCACTGCTACGAGTGAACTTCATGTCAAAGCTGAAAAGCAAGGCATAAATCTCCATTGATTTTCGCAATTAAAATAAAATACAAGTTACTCCATTAGACTTTGACACCCAAACCCTATGCTAATAAGATTTTAGCGATCACATCTCAAATAAGGGCACTGCTATAAATGCAAAAAGCAGAAGAAAGATTTATATATACCAAAGACCACATGCAAGTGGTTTTCCAACCTTTGCTGAGTGCCCCAGAAGCATTTAAAGTAGCACTTTAGCACAAAAATCCCTACAGAATAATGACATTTCAAAATTATTTTACACTTAACAATCCAATATCAACATATGTGTAATAAAAAAAATATATGTTAGTATTAAGCCGGTTTTATGATCCAGGGTAACAAACAAACCAGTACTCAAGGGGTCAATACACGGTTGTATAGGAACAAACCATGTTGTATAGGAACAAATGCTCTGATACATTGTCTATAACTTTATCATATTTTAACACAAAATAAACACAATAAACTTTTACTGGCTGGCATTATAAATACAATTGTCATATAATTTTAATATCAAAATATATTAATACATAAAAAACAATTACTTTATATATATATCTCTGTTCCCTTAAAGCTGAAGTTATGTCAGTTTTTATGGAACTTCACACTCATTGGCTCCTGCAGCCCTGTCTCATCCGTAAAGTTTATTTTGGCTACTCCCTGCACAGAAATCTGTTGCAGCTAAGGCAGGATTTAAGGCTATAAGCTGAATGCTCTAATCTGGGGAAAGGAAAGATTTAAATTAGAGTAGAAGTTGGGGGGGGGGGGAGCTCCCATGGCCAATTTACAGCAGTACCTTAACTTACAGCACCTGATTTACATAGGGCTCTATGTATACTTAGATAAGCCTAAGGCTACCCTGAGGATAAATTGCAAGAAGCTTTTAGATTGGCATGTTCATGCATCTTGTTGGTTCTTAACTGCTGTTACGTAAAGGTAGAGTTCAAGATACAAGAACTAAAGCAATATACATTTATAGTGGATAGAAACAGAATTTGGATATCCCATAATCCCCAACAATAGTATAATCAATCTTTAGGAATATTTTTACCTGCTTGAGATATGTGAGTATGCTCAAAAGTGACTTGTTTCCCTTGACAAAAGAAAATCTGAACATATTCAACTGATTGCTTAAGCATTTCCTGAACAAAGTAATTTAAATTCAATCTTCCTAGCTTCAAAGTATTTTATTCTATGTTGTCCCTACTGTATTTGTTGTAGATTGCAATTTAAGAGGGTCAATAGCAGCTCGAGATCAGGTATCTTACGCAAATATTGAAATGGTGCTTATCAGTTTGTTTAGAATTTTAAGCTTTTATGTGACATGTACTTTGTTCAAATTTTTTTTCTAGATTTTAGCAACTTCAGACAACAGGAATGTTTAACCTTGGTGAAGAAAATAATGGAGTGGATCAATACAAACATTTCTATGCACTGATAAAAAGAAGAGAATTACCATCATTTTTATGCTGGATTCTTTTACACATCCCTCTACATTCATATTTATTTTATAGTACGTGTTTAGAACTGGTAATAAAGTTCAAGGTAATTTTGTACAAACAGGGCCACACTGTGATCAAATATATTTGTATTTGAAATAATCACAAGTCAAGTGAAATATTAATACTTGACTAATATTAAAACATTATTCAATTTTTTACTTTTATAATATCAAATAGATATAAGTGAACTGAAATAAAAAAACGATTGGTAACATTACCACTTGCGCATCGATGCCCTTAAAATACTTCTTATTACTTTGCAGAAGAGACACAGGTCATTAAGTCATAAAATTGCTACCAGGATATGTGCTGTGAAATCAATCAGCATTTTAAGAATAAAGAGGAAGAAAAATGAGTCTCACAAATCTTTAGAACTCAAACTAATTAAAGCAATGTAGGCCCTTAAGCCATGATTCTGCTTGGCAAACCTTTTTTGATTTGACAAGTTTAGATATGATCAAACTGAAACCTACACTAATAGAATATTAAGCACATTAATACCTTTTTGTCTTGTTAGACACAGAGTTTTTTTTTTATGCAGCAAGCTAATGTCAACAGTCTTAAAAATGTTCTTTAAAGGGGGTTATTACATATAGTCATATACCTATTAGTGTGTGCTAGACAGAAGGTCTCCCAAATGCATCCAATAATTTACACTTTGGTACATATCCCCCTAGTTTCTTGACCCTCCTTCATTTAAATCCAATGTGCAATGTTATTTAAAATGTTAAAACCATTGGTCAATTTTTGCTGGGCAATGAAGTGTCCTTTTGTAAATTTGCATGTAAAGAGCTAAAAAGAGCTCTTCTAAAGGTGTTTACTACTTTTGCTTCCCAATTAGAGAATAATTCTGATACTTTTTGTAATCAAGCTGAAATAATAATAACTGATAATATTTATTTCTCAAACAAGATCTAATTATTTCTCTGTTCTGGAGCTGGAAGTGAGACTGTATTTGAAGTAAAGCGGGGTAAAATGTGCTACCTGTAAGGCCTAGATAAAAGAGGTTACAGTGCAAACTTTTGGAATTCACATTCGCTTTATCTTGCAAGGTATGAAATAAACACTGTCTCCTATATACATAATGATGTTGTGTAGAGATAAAATTCACACAAAATGAATGACAAAGTTGCTTTTATCATTCTGCATTAAAATAAATATTTGATATATATTTTGTATGAGTTTATTTTATGTAGATTCATTACCTTGTCGGACTAATGGATAATGAGAACCCGAGACTCACCTTTTACTCCACTTTGTTCCCTGTTTTCTACATGACTAACACTGTACCACTTCATTACCTACTTCAGATTTGATGTTGTGAGACAAGTTTTCAGGACAACTAATATATTAAGGGAATTAAAAAATCTTAAACTTGAGGTATAGTTACCAGGCTGTTTGATACTGTAGATATATTTTAAAAGGAAAAGGATGCTTTTGGTCAAACAGCCGCAAACTTGTATCTTTCTCTAATTCCCCAAGCAAGAAAACAAACTGCTCCTTTGTGTAAGATTTTAAAATGGTTTTGGTTCTAGTCTTACACCATTATTTTCATAAAATCCCTTTCCTTTCTCACTGTTCGTAGCATTCTGGAACCTGAACATGGGCTCCACAAAAAGTCTGTTACAAGTATTCCCTGGTGCCACCTAACATTCCTTATTCAAAAAGAACAGAAAGTGGAGAGGGTTGTATAATCCCCTACCTTCCTAGATGCAGCATATGTTAAAGGGATATGGAAGGTTTTATCTATAAAAGCCTAAAATCAAACAAATAGACAGACTTTGTAGGGCTGAATGTGCAGTGTAGTGTCCAAGCATCTCAGGGACCATGTGTCAGAAAATATTCTGCAACATGCTGATGAGACTACTATACTACACCACACACTCAGCCCTACAAAGTATGTGTCTCCATATGCAGCAGTGGGTATGATCCTAGGCAGTAAAAACAAAGAGCCTCATTCCATTCGAAGCCCACAACTTGCAGTATACAGGCCGTATGTCAGTGAGCCTGTTGCAGGCTTATTGTCATCTCTAATTCCAGCGCTGTTGAATAGAGCAAGGGCGCAAGTTACGGGCTGAGGCATTAAGCCCGTAAACCTCTCCTGCAGCCACAAACTGTTAATGGGCTGGACTAGATGCGGTCCGTTGTTACGATCTAATCACAGTATAACGGAGTGCGACACAGGCCTCTCAGCCAATAGAAAGAGGTGTAGCCAAAGATGAGTGAGAGAGAGAGAGATTATAAAGTTGCGTTCCACACGCCCATGCGTTGACTGTGTTGTAGATTCTGACGTAGTAGCAGGCAAGTCCCTGAGTTGGAGGTTTTTTGCAGAGAGCGAGAGAGTAAGCGAGTTCTGTGAGCAGTATATTGCGGTCTTGTTATTTTATATTCATCTACTTACTAATTTACACTTAATCCTTGATTACACATATTTACAGCTTACACATAATATCAATACACATAAATTAAATTACACACATAGATATACCCCTCAAAAGCCTCTTGCATTCCTGGGATCCGCCCACACCACACCCATGATATTAATGCACAGTCTTGTGCATTTCTGATTGTGCTCTGTGAATGAAATAAATCTTTGTTATACCGCTCTCACCATGTCAGTGCGTTTTCAATGGTTGGGGTTTTGGGACATCCACATACATCACATTTGTGTTACATTCCTATATCAGTAAACTAAGGAACCCTAGTTACTATGCAATGGATTAATACATATAATGACAATAATAACAATAATAATAATAGTAATAATATCATGAGATATCATATGATTATATTGATAATATATAATAATAAAAAGTTAATACACATGCAAAGACCAATTTGTGATACTGTGGAGTATCAACATTCTCCTAAAGGCCTAATAAGAATATGAAAGCTAGTGATGTGAATTGATTGATAGCAAAACACTTAATGGGAGGTCACCAAATGATAATGGTTATACATCTTAGCACATTCACCAGCAATGGCGTGGTACTTTCCAGGATGGGATTAGCGGAAAATATCCCTGATAAATACATAGGTATATTACATATCTAGTAAAATCGAGAAAACTTCCATATCCATTCAATCTCTTCATGTTATATTCAAAACAATAATATTGATAATTATTATTATTATTATTATTAATAATAATAATAATAATAATAATAATAATAATAATAATAATAATTTAGGGATTAAAACATTGACTTCATAATTTTACTTGACAACTGTTGCCTCTATTCTATGCCTGCCTCGTAACTCACCACATATATATATAGCTATCACATCAAGAAATATAACCTCTGAGAAATGACACTGAGTGCTCCAAATATCCATAACACCATAAGCCGCCTATGCTTGCCCCATAAGTATTTTAAAAATCCATATTGCATGCTTGCCATAATGACCCCTCTTGGATCTCCATGTCGTCTAACATTAACCTCTGAACCAAGGGGTTCCTTAAGGACCTAACACCTTACTACCACCACAGGGTCCATATTGGATTCCAATTTAAATAACCACACCATGGGGGTTCATAATGACCCCCATGATTCCTAACACTACATAATATACAAAAACTACAAACAATAAAACATTCACTACACCTGTACGGGGGCAAAAATATCTATTATATAAATTATTACAGTCACGTGTAAAGGGTTTATATAGATAAAATAGAGAGTCTCTTGCGAGCCGGCTGAAATCAAACTTTTGGCCTAGAGACCTCCAGGCAAAAACTCCTGAGATTTAGTTTTAATGTTTTTTTTTTTCAGGAGCCAGTCAGAATGGTCTGATACCTTTAAAGCTCTTGGATTCGCAAGAAAGGCTTACATCGGATGTTACTGCACTGTAATGCGTAGAGGATACATTAATGCATAAGGGTCAAATGAGAATACATGTAGGATCATGTTTCTTCCACACATATTTAAATATTTTAGGCAAATATTTATAAATAGTTGTATGTATTCAATATATACCATTTAGATACTGCATACCTACTATAGAAAAAAACAGGGCTCTCCCAAGAAACAAAACCCACTACATTATTTATTAGGTCAGTGATTAAAGTAATACTTTCCAACTAAAACATTGTTTTTTATGTTCCATTAAAAGTTTTTGCATGGTTTGCTTTTGGGAGTTCCTTGTTATTTGCCTCCTGTACGCATTTCTTTTACAAGTTCTATGATCTATAGTTGCATCTCATATTCTACATCTACTGGAAATCTGTGAGTTAAAACAAGGAGAAGTTGTAATTTTAATACTATACAAAGGAGAAACAATTATTACCTAAAACATTTTGATTGCTTACCTGCGCACAGCAGGGAATGTTGGTGTTTGATTAATTTATACAATATACAAAGTTTATTTAAGTTTATTTAATTGTTGCTTTTATTGTATACTCATGTCCTATTTATTGCCCTGAATGGTATTTCTCTTATCAAATGATAATTGATTTTAAAGTCTGAGACATTGCTTTTAAAATGTGATTGCTTTGAATAAGATGAAACATCTGCTTGTTAGCACATTAGCAATATTTTTTTCAGACTTCTTAAAGCAGGTGTGCCAAAAGTGAAGTATGTGTTGCTCTGGGGTGCCAATACCAAAAGCACAATATGGTTCATTGTAAGAATAATTGGTTCCTTTTTATTTAATAAATGTGTTCCTTTTCATATTCCTTTTTTAATGTTATATACTATTTTCTGTAAAAAGTGAGAAAACAAGGAAGCTATTATTTTACAAGAAAGCTGCAAAATATTACGAAAACCCTTTTACTTACATGAGGTATAAATAATTAGACGGTAGGTTTATGTTATATTCCTTCTGTATATACTAAATCTAAAAGCATATGGACGCTTTTTTCCTCATCCCTTCTTCTTCCTCCTTTGAATCAAGATTTTGTTTCTGTTATTAAGATGTTTGTTGTAAGATACAAATTGTAGTTCTTACATTGTTTTATTATATACTATAGTGATTAAGAGCAAATGCCTAGGCTATAGATCCACATCCTTTAGCCTAGAATAAAAAAAACCATAAAACACATTTTCTAGGAAGTTATTTTGGTGCATATATGTTGTTGTTGTTTTTTTACTACACTTTTAATCAGATAGGCCCTCATTCAATTGCAATTTGGCCAATTGAACAGGACTCTAAATAAGCACATAACATATTTTTTTGAAGAAGTTTTTAGTTAGTAAACATCTATTCAAAAGCAAGGTTTTCACTAACTAAAAACGTCTTTTAAAAAAACATGCTATGTGCTTATTTAGACCACTAATCAATTGGCCAAATGGCAATTGAATGAGGGCCATAGTGTGGTTGTTTACCTATGGCGTTGTTCCACCTGTCTCTCCCTATTGTCTAGTTATTCAAATTAGTCAGATGTTTGCAGACAATTGTTGGCTGTTAACAACTGGTGGTTGTATATCCAACCAGTTGGCATAATGGATCTCCATCTTGTGGTAAACATGTATTTCTTTTGGTTCTGTCCAGACTGTTGGTTAGATGGAGTAGATGTCTACTCAAAGTATCTACAATATCTGTGGTGCTAACAGTTAAGTCTTTCTTCCTATCTACAATAATTATGCAATGTTTAAAATGTCCTGTGGCCATGATCTTTCATACAAATTGTTCTTGGGTACTGAGCTATTAATAGATGGACATTAAATGGGAGGTGCTTAGGGGGGTGATACAATATATTTCTAACATTAACATATTGATATCTCTTTTCTTATTAGGATATTGATTTCTCTGTTCTTATTTCAAGAGCTTCAGCTAAGTGCAGCAATATGTTCCTTGTGGCCATTATTCAATTATCTAACATCATTCAACTTATAATTAGGGCATATTTGTGTACCACTGAAAGAGCTGGTGTGGTGAAACAATCTAGGACACAGGAAGTACCAAAAGTGACCTCACATGATTAGGGAAAGTGGATGTAACAATTGTTATGATCTAATTTTAGTGTTTTAGAGAGAATCTTAAGTATTATAATTTTTTTATAACATCTAGATATTTTTGTAACGAAAATTGTTTGATTTTGTTGATTATATACAAAAATATATGTTTTAAGTGTATATTTTGGCTTTCCTGTTGTAGTTTGGAACTATAGAAAATAATTTAAATAAAGGGATCAAAATTAGACAGGAAACAGCCATGTATATGCATATAAATATATTCATATATCAATGTGTTTAATAGACATGGTGCTATTCTTTTTTTTTTTATATTGATTTCTATTTTCTTGTAAATTATTTATTGTTGCAAAAACTAACAATCTGATTAGTGAATGGATATTTTGATGAAACCATGTCAGTTAGGTTTTAATTCAATAAGTTTATACTTTAATAATATAGGTTAGATTACCTTTGATAAGCATACAGAGTATATTTTAAGTTTAACAAGTCACAGAAGTTGATGTGGTCTTTTACCCACTCCAGACATCATAGAGAATGGAGATAGAGAATGGAGTGTTCTGGTGCAAAAAAAAAAGTAAAATACAATATATATATATATATATATATATATATATATATATATATATATATGTGTGTGTGTGTGTGTGTACCTTAATCTGTTCCAGACGCAAGTTGAGTTCCATTAATCTATTATGAGCCACAGCAATTTCACATTTTCTTTGAACTGATGCTTTTGTTTCTTGATAAACTAAACAGACATAAATAAAAACTTCACATTTACAAAACTAAAGTCCTCAAGCAAGTTGTCCTTCAAGCCTGAGGGTGAGTAGGAGCATTATCCATTAGAAACAGAGCCTCTTTCTCCTCCAAATATTTTTTGACAGTGGGGCCAAACACTTTGTTTATCCATTCGATAAAGAACTGCCTGGTTACCCAAACCTTGCTGTTGACCCTGCACATTACCCAAGCTTTGCTTTTGGCCCTCCACATTAACTTGCCTTTTATCACATTTTCTCTTTAAAAAACGTTGGGGTTCTCACTGTTATAGACTAGTAGAGAGTTAATCTTTAGATCCCCACTAGCATTCCCATACACCAACACAGTTAGCCTGTCTTTCATCGGCTTGTGCCTTGAGTATTGTAGGTACTCTATTGTAGGTTCTGCATTTTCTTCCAAAATAAACCAGTTTTGTCACAGTTGAATACTTGTTGGGGAATAAAAGCCTAATTGTTTACATGGTCTCTAAGCTCCCTGACAAAGATTTCAACGGCTTCTTTGCCAGCACCGGCTTCCTCTCCATGCCACTCCACACTGTGAATGACAGTTCTTTTTTTACAATTCTCAAACCAACCATGGCTGGCTTTAAATTCTTCACTGCTCTCTCCACTTGTAGTAGGCCCATCTTTTACCAGATCAGCATACAATTGTTTAGCTTTTTTGCATATTAATGCCTGGGAAATACTAGTACTAACTAACTGTTTTTCGTTAATCAATATCCCCACTTCCCCCGATGTATGTGACCTTTGCTTACTCACAATCTTCACACCTCTAGGCAAGTTGGCTCTGTTAATAGTTTCCTTATTTTTCAGTATCGTAGAGAATGTTTTTCTAGACATTTTGCATTCAGCAGCGAGATCACACATGGGGCTACCACACTCATGCTTGGCTATTATCTCTTGTTGTAGTCTATGGTGGTTTCCATTATATTCTATTCTGCTGAGCGGTAGCCTTCTTCGAACTCATGATGTAACCACAAGCTACACTTTGGTCCTCACAGGCACAGGCTATATTTTGATTCTTGCAGGCACAGACAGGTCATGGGCTCTTGCAGGCATAGACTGCTCTTGGGCTCTTGCAGGCACTAACTACATTATGCCACAGTATTCCTGTGATGACCCAGGGGACGAGGGGCCTGGTGCACCCCAAAACATTCCCTATACAGCTTCAGGTATCCTCTAGATATGTCTGGGTTCTGGTGATCTCAGTGCCCAGTGTGCTTCTCCAGGTTATGAACCAATGCAGGAACCCAGGATACAGCGCAGGAAGCCCTTACCCAAGAATTACAGTACATAGTGGTTATGCACAGCCAGACTGGACTGATTTATTGAGGCCAGATGCATGAGTATTTATGCAGAGTAAACCAGTGTGGGACAGCCCACAATACAATGAACAGAGAAAGGACCATGTTTGAATTATCCCTCTCAGTGTATGGGAGCCAATCAGTACACTAGCTAAACTAATTAGGTTATCTCTTAACCACTCAGAAGGAATCTGCCCCCTGGGACAGAACATACTCTGCCCACTCTGGAGTGCAATATGAGTCATTTGCTACTTAGTTATCCATTTGGCTGGCTGCTACCTCTTGGTAAAGCAATAGAAGGGGAATGAATGGGACACCACATGGCAGCCAGTAAAGCATGTTCTTTGGTGTAGGCACATATTAAAACATCAGGGCACAGTAATGTCAGTCTGTACAGTAATAATGAATTCCCAATCCACACAATTACATGGACATAACTTAGAAACCTATTATCATAGACATAATACACAGTGGTAAATGTTTGTAGTTTGGGAGCAATAGTTTGGTTTTGAGTGGGCAACATTATTTTCACAGTATTTATGATACCTCTAGCACCTGGCTGTATCAACAGCCATTGCGTAGACTTTGTCTTGGTCATAGGTTAGTTTATTCCTAGGAGCCCTGGCTCTCTGGATGGGATCAGAGTTTGGTGTATCAGGCTGGCTAGCCTGGGTAGCCATGGGGCAGACCAAACTACAAGTTTCCACCATGCCTCCATGAGGGGACACATTAGGCTACAATAAAGGGGCTTGTTTAAGCACTGCCGGCATGCTCTGGATGTTGGTAGCAGGGATAACACAGTCTCTTGCCTCAGTGGCCCATTCAAATATAAGCAGCCTGTTGATTGGCTGAAAGGAAATACGGTCATGGAGACTAAAGCTCCAGCTCCAAGTCTGCCCTGGCTTCCAAGTGAGTCAATCACAGGAATGCCTGCAAGCCCAGGACACACAAACAGGCCAATCACAGACAGGCCTCAAGGGAAATAACACTGGAAAATCCTTCTAATAGACTCTCATTGTAACAGTCCCAGTTAGGTTTGACCGGTTGCCTTTTACAGAAATCCTCATTAGGGTGGCTTAAGGCTTGCCAAAGCAGTTATAAGTGGTGTTCAGAATGGTCCCCCCTTGCCCCCCAAAGACTGGGTATGACAATTCCCCTTCCGGAAAGACAGGATGCGGGTTGGTACAAGAGCAAGAATCAAGTTCTGAGGTTATTTTTTGCAGTGAGACACATCGAGTTCTGAGTAAGCATCAAGGTAATTTTTTGGCCATGAGATGCTTTGAATTCCAAAAAATGAGTTCCGAGGAGGTCGAAAACCGAGGGTCCACTGTAAATATAAAAACAGATTTTATATATATCTATATATATATATATATCTATATATATATATATATATATATATATATATATATATATATATATATATATATAATTTATTTATATATATTTATATATATTCTCTTAAATCCAAAACACCATTTTATACATGGCTCTTTTGAAGCATATGCTTGATGTATTACACAGCTTTAGGCAAAGCACAGCATTGGATTATGCACAAGCCTATTGTAGTGATCATGTGTTTGCAAGCTATAGTGCATTTGCATATGCACATTTTTTATGATTGGGATTTCTTTTGAGGGGAGCACAGGGACATCACAGGGAGCCTGGGTGGCAGTCAAGGGCTGGCCCATGGTTGGCAGAACCTCCTCCTTATAGATGCACAGTGCAGCATCATCAAAGCAAATTATACATTGCCTCTTATCTGTGCAACAATGAGGCAAACGTAGGGATGTGCTCCAAACTTTGTAATAGATTGAAAAAGATTGGAGGAGCCCAAGCCAAAGGATCAAGCTACTTTAAATGCAACTTTTGTAACAACAACTCACTTTTTAAATCACTTAAAAGGAAATATTAATAGATGCATAAGAACAAGACTAAATAGGAGTCTACATGGATTTATGATGGCTAGGTCATGTGTCACGGAACCCTAAGGGTGTAATTTGTTGCTTTTAAACATTTATATATCCTAAACTTCGCTAGGCTAATATGATCTCTCATCATTATTACTTCCTTCTTACCAATCTCTCCCTAAACCAGAGTCTAATTTAGGCATCTATATTTTGTTTCTTCCCCTGGGAAACATATTTGACCATGAACAAAAAACAACAAAATAAACAGTTTAGAAGCTCAGGGTGTGTTGAAAGGGAAAACATTTATTACACTACGAAATAGCTCAGCAGCTAACCCCCCCCCCCCCCCCCCCAAGCCTTTCTTGTAGTCTAGGCATACTGCAGGCATTCACTAGAAACTTGACAATGCTTTGAGATTACAGTGACTCCATCTGCAAAGTAAAAACCTGTGTAGCAAAAGGTGAAAAATTATGCAAATGTTTGTTTACTTGCTATAACATTTTCAAATGCTAAAATGTACTTTAGTAGAATATGCTTGATTATTTCCTTTTGCTTTTTCCAACAAATCTTTGTGAACAAAAGTAAAATAGGAGGGAAAAAACAAGCAAATACAAATGGAAAGTACAAAAATTGAGTCAACAAAAATGAGCCAATTATTCTTACAATGAACCAGATTTTTCTCTAGCTATTGGCACCCCTGAGCCATGCATACTTCACATTTGGCACACCTGCTTTAAGAAAATTGAACGAAGATAGCTAATCTGCAAACAAGCAGATGTTTTATCTTACTCAAAGTCATTAGATTTCACAATGAATATTCCAGACTTTAAAATTACCTGCTTTTCTTAAGTGAAATAACAGCTATTTAGATACAGTATACTTATCTTGGAAAAAAAAAAGCTTGAAAATGAAAATGACAATTCATGTTTTGTTATTATGTAGAAACATGCATAAAGGAAGTGTAAGCTTTACCTGCTTTACTTTTGGTTAAACTGTACAATAAAAATAGGATTTGTATATATCATGGTTATACTTGACAATCTGAAAAGAAAATCAAGCTAAAGTACCACTCAGGGATGAAATAAGCCTAAAAGTAAGCAGAGCTTCAAGAAATAAATATAGATAGAGGGATAAATAATAAACTAATACAATACTTGTTTAAAACTACCAATAATTAGTTAGATAAATAAAACAAAGCATAATTCTACAAACTGAATACAGTATAAATACATGTAAATAGACAAAGTTATAAAATAAACACACAAATAGGGAGATAGATAATGAATACTAAAATAAAACTACAAATATAAATACAAAATAAAGTGATCAACTTGGCCAGGTTAAAAACACTGAAATAACTTACAATATGTCCTGCAACATATTTTGCTACTGTTTCTTCAGGCATATATCAGTTGTTTTTATGCCAGTCAGGTTGTTCACTTTATTTTTTATTATTATGCTAGCGACTTGCCCTTCAATAATGACGGGGCAATAAAAAAGTGTTGAAATGCTGTTTGTCACACAATGTGAGTGTACTGGGTGCCAGAACTATATAGACCCCATATAGGACACTAATTAACCCATGTAATAACACTATAAGTGCCATGAAGGTCACCCAGGACCCTCATGACACAAAGTGTAAGCACTACACTATTTTAACTAGTCTCTTATGGGTGTCTATACAGACCCTCATAAGTGTCTATTTAACCCCATTAGTCCCATAAGGGTATATAAAGACTTTTATGGGACAGTTAGAAGCCTAAGATAAATCTAAACTAACCATCCTCTACACTAACCTATTAACATCTACACTACCTACCTACATTACCTACCTACCCTCTAATAACCCCCCACCCCACTAATTACAGAAAATACTAAAACCTAATTCACAAAAATTAATAAAACCTAAGTCACATAAATTAAAAAAGCCTAATTCCCAGAAAATAAAAAAGCTACATTACAGAAAATAAAAACATCTACATTACAAAAAATAAAAAAAAGCTACATTACAAAAAATAAAAAATGCTACATTACGAAAAATGGTACATTACAACCACCCCCCACTACAGAAAATGAAAAAAAATATTACACACCTGAAAAGGAAATACATACAAAATATATACATTACATTACAATACAAATAAAACAAAATACAATAGTATTTGTTTATACATACATACCCCCTGTCTAAAATACATTAAATCCTATCTAAAATACATACATACCCCTCTATCTAAAATACAATAAATGCTATCTACATACACAAACCCTAAATCTAACCAAAAATAGAATAATTAAGACCACTTATCTTTACAGATGTCCCTTCAGATCACCAACCTAGAAAAAAAAACAGTACAACACATTTACATATAATAAATAAACATTCTAAATATTGTAAATATTCTATTCACCTTTCCAGCATGTCCCAATGCTAATGAGCCTTCTAGAGCCTTTTCTGGAAATTTGCAATGGCGCCTTCTGATTGGCGGAAAATGCTGTCAATCAAATGTCAGCCAATCAGAAGGCACCAAGGTGTGAGCCAATCAGAATGGGATACACCCCCAAATATTTGTTTAAACCAATCAGAAGCACTATTTCCTGCAGCCAATCACTATGAGATACCATTCACGGAGTGATTGGCTGAAGGCATCTTCACCTTCTGATTGGCTGTTGTCACTGTCAATTAGACTGCAGATAATCAGAATGCGCAGATGCCTCCAGCCAATAACCCTGTGGGGGTGTATCCCATTGTGATTGGCTGAAGGCAATAAAGCCTACTGATTGGTTTAAAAAAGATTGACAGGTGCATTAGCCAATCAGAATAGGATATGGTGGTGTATCCCATTCTGATTGGTTCACACCTTGGCACCTTCGGATTGGCTGAAATTTGATTGACAGCTTTTTCAGCGAATCTGAAGGCGCCATTGACAATTTTCTTCCTGAAAAGGCTCTAGAAGGCTCATTAGCGTTGGGGAGGTCCTCCAGTGCTGGAATTTTGGGTTAAATATGCATGTAACCTCACTTACAGACATCCAGGCTGTCCGCCTGTGCTGTGGGTGAGTGTTTTTTTTCCATTATTGTGTTTATCAGTGTGTTTTGGGGTTTGCACGGTTCGGGGGGTTACTGCATTGTTTTGCGACCTCAGGTATTTTTTTCTAAGTTCCACAGCTTGTAATGTTGGCCCACAGGCAATGAGGGAGAGGAGGAGGGGAATAGGGGAATAGAGACACAGGGTAAGGAGAGGAGGGGAAGAGAGACACAGGGAAAGGAGAGGAGGAGGTGAAGAGAGACACAGGGGAAGGAGAGGAGGAGGAGAAGAGAGACACAGGGTAAGGAGAGGAGGAGATGAACAGAGACACGGGGTATGGAGAGGAAGAGGGGAAGAGAGATACAGGGTAAGGGGAGGAGGAGGGGAAGAGAGACACAGGGAAGGGAGAGGACTAAGTGCTGTGAGTTAAGGCTTTTATGGCTGTTGTTGTTAAAGAGATGAGGCGCCGTAGAGCCTCCACCTCCTCAAATGCTTTGCGAAAGACGCAGTTCTTGCAAGCACGCTTTGAGAGCTCGCAAAGCGTGACTACGTCTCGTAGTATGACAATTATAATATGTGATATTAAACTGTCATAGCTTAATTAATGATAGTAATCACTTCATGTTCTTTGGTATAATGTTCACCCTCTTGAGCAGGCCTTATTTTAAGTTGATATTTACCTCAATTAAAGTAATTATATTTGGGCGGTGGTGGTAGGTGGGCCTCTTCGTGTCATGGTGGTGTGAATAAAGGTATACCTCAAAGACAAAATAACTAAACTTGTAGAAAACATCAACATTTCAATCGTTTTGTGTGTTACTATGGCAATGATAACAGTTAGAAATTAGCTTTCTGCATGTGACCTCAACAGTCACTTACCAACTGACATCTTTCCCAGGCCTATTCACCGCTCTCAGTTGAAATCTGGGCTCCTCAGCACCACTACTCCATGGAGACTCTCCCATTGATACTCTCAACTTTTTGGAGAATCTTCCTAGGACACTCAACTCCTTGGAGAATCTTACTAGTATCCTCCCAGCTGCTTTTTCTTAGATGGTTGAATTGTTATGCTTGACAGCTGGTGTTTGGTTTGTTTGACAGTTGATCAAAAAATGAAAAAATTGACAATTGGAGGGCCATAACAAAACACTTTTGTTATCTAGTATCTTCCACATTTAACCAATATCTCCAGTTGAGGAATATCAATATTTTTTTATAAAAATACTATTATCAGCTGTTTATTACTGAAATACACTTGTACACATTCAAAATAATTTGTGGGTCTATTACTCAGCATATACTAAACATACATGAGGCATTTCTTGTAATATATTGAAATGGAGATACCAATGCACAGACTTATACAAACACATTTATATATCATAAAGTTAATATACTGTACACTTATTAAGGTCATAATGTTTAGATTAAAATGCCATATTTCACACAATCATTTGCCGGTCCAGCTGGTTCCTTCTTTTGACAAAAGCAGAAGATTACAGATTGTACTACTGGTCTATGGAGCCCCCCAAAAAAGAGGGACCTGAATACTACAGTTTTGTTTCACAAGTACATAACTAATCCAAATACGTGCATATGCATCTTAAATTAAGTTCCATGTGCATATTGGGGCTAGCACCAAATTATTTACATGTTCATACCCCCCTCTTATGTAGAATGGTCTGGCTGCACAGGACACAAAACTAGAGTTACTTGCTTGTATAAAGTCTTTAACCCCTTGAATACTTTATAGGCTTGTGATTATATCATAATTACATTTTTTGTCATTGTCATGTCTATGATTTTACTTTGATATGGGCTATTTTCTCCTAGATTGAAAATGTAATGCAAAATGTAACAATATTAAATGTAAGCTTTATGTTCTAGGGATCAATTTATATTCATTTGAATTGAATGTAGTTTCACAAGTTTGTCCACTTTCGTCTGATTGCTAATCGAGAATACTTTTGTGTTGCCATCATATGGTCAATTTATGTCATAAAAATAAAGGTAATAAAATCTGAAGCCTGGCGATGTTGTTTGTCACACAATGCGAGGCTCTCCCCCCTCTAACTTGCGGACCTTTGGCGCTCATTGCGAGCCTCTCCCCCCTTCTACTTTACAGGTCATTGCAAACCCTCCAATGATCAGCTTTGCCCCCCTTTGCAAGCATTGGCCAACCCGCAACTTTCGGGCCTCTCAATGAGCGCCTTCAGGATTTATTGCAAGCCTCTCACCACTCTCGCTTCCGTGTTTATTTTACCCCTCTTCTTCCTCTGTTGTTTTCCTCTTATCTCCCTCTCCTGTGTCTCCCCCCCCCTATCACCCCTTTGGCACCTCCCTCCCACTCCCTCTCCTGTGTCTTTTTCCACCCTCTCTCCCCTCTCCCTCCCCTGTGTCTTTCTCCCCTCTCTAACTCCTCTGTGCTCCTGTTTGCATTTACGGTGTGAAGCCATTTACGGGCTTGGGAAATTGCAGCCCCGTCAAGCCAGTCACGTACGGGCCGTGCAATGAGCGCCTTTGGTGTACACCACGAGCCCCACAATGAACGCCTTTGGCGCTCATTGCAGCCCTGTCAAGCCAGTCACGTATGGGCCTCACAATGTTATTGATATTGCATTGACAGTATGTTTATATATCACAAATATGTGTTACTGACTGTCCTTCAAGTGCTTCTCACTATATGTTCCCTGCGTTGAACTTTAACTGTGTTCTATTTACTAAGTGTGGCCCTGAATCTGTATCTATATTCCTTTACAAAACATCTACAAGTAAAATTGTGGTCATGCATATCGTAATGAATATCCTTATGTACACATATGTTTTCTATGTATACTGTACCTGATGAAGCAGAAAGTGTGTGTCTGTGGGACCATGGCATGCATATTCAAGCTTTCTGACAATATTTCAAATATTGTCTTGAAGTGTCAGAATCCATATGCAAGCTAGACTGCTGAAATTTTTACATATTAAAATATATAAAAAAAACAAATCAAAGATTGCTAGAAAATACATAATATCAGTGTATTAAAGACTCCAAAATATAGACTTTCAAACTTATAACTATTGTTTTGTAAAAGAAAGATAATGCATGAGGTGTTTTTAGCTTTATACGGATGAATATTCAGTAAATGACAATTCTAGAAAAGCTTACTAAAATCCCAGAAAAGTCTTAGGACAGTTTAAGAATCCTTAGACTTTCTAAGCTCTGTTTTCTTTAATCTGACAAAGACTTGATTTTTTGGAAATTATTATAGCATATTTTGTATTCACTTTTTTGTAAAATATTTTATTTCACATTTTACATACCAGTATAAATTTTAAATGAATATGGAAAAAAGCTGATTACTATTTTATCTTCAGGACATAAACCAACTAAAATTATATAATCGTTTTTAAAATTTCAGAACATTCTCTAATAAAGAGAGTGTCAGATCTGGGAGTATTAGAGATGTTTACAGTAAAGGAAGTTGAAACCACCCACATCTCTTACAATATATCACATATATATTTGTGGATCTTACGAATGTTGGTCATGTTTACGATGTTTGTCACGCAATGTTAAAAATTGCAGGCCTCGCGATGAGCCCCTATGGCGCTCATCGCAAGAGCTCAATGCAGATCTCACAATAGTGCCCTTTCAGGGTAGCTCTAAGGGTCCTCTATAGCGTTAGAGATGTAATTTGCATGATTAAGCTCTGATGGACGATGGAAAGAGATTGAAGATGCCCATAGCCGAAGCCAGTAACATTTAACCGAAGCCAGTAACACTTAGGCGAACATTGCCAGGCACACACAAACTCACTAGAAGCGCCGAAGGCGCTTAGCACGTCGAGGCAAGTTCTCATAGATGGGCTCGCGATGAGCTTCGAAGACACTCATCGCGAGGCCCATAAACAACACAGTAAAGAGAGGCTCGCAATGATCGCCAAAAATGATTATTGCAAAGCACCAAAGTTGCGGGTTGGACGATGCCTGCAATGTGCGGCAAGGCCCCTAAAGTAGACGGGGGGAGAGGCTCACTATGAGCGCCGAAGGTGCTCATTGCGAAGCATGAAAGCGTCAGGTTGCAGAGGTATGCAATGAGCGGCAAAGCCGCTCATTGTGGGGCTTGCGATGAGCACCAAAGGAGCTCACCAAAAATGCCCGTAAAGTAGATGGGGGAGAGACTAGAAATGAGCGTTGAATATGCTCAGAGGGGACAGAGCCTTGCATTGTTTGGGGAACAGCAAGCCAAGCCTTCAAATGTTCTTGCCTTCATTTTTGACAGGCAAGTAGCTAGTAATTTAAATAAATGCCATTTATTTATCATACCTTTTCCTTGCTTAAGCTGCCTTCTTGGTTTATTGCTCTTCTGCCCATTCTGCATATATCAAAAGTTGATTGAATCAGACAAGAACCACTTCTCTAGGTTCAAGAGCTCCATCAAGTTCGTGTTCATTGCTTCAGTGATCTCATCTATCTATCTCCGCCTCTGTCGTCCCCTTCTTCTTGGGCCTTCTATCTTTCCGGGCATCAGAGTATTTTCTACGGAATCCTGCTGTCTCATGATATGGTCAAATGAGCTTTAGCCTCATGATCTTAACTTCAAGTGAACAGTTTGTCTTGATTTCCTGTAGTATTGATTTATTGGATCTTCTTGCAGTCCAAGGGACTCTAAGCAGTCTTCTACAACACCACAATTCAAAGGCGTCAATTCTACGGCGCTCAGACTTCTTTATGATCCAGCTCTCACAGCCATATGTTACTACTGGGAATATCATAGCCATATGCGGACCGTTGTTGATAGTTTAACATCTTTACTTTTTAATATCTTGTCCAAGCTTGCCATAGCTTTCCCCCACACAAGCAAACGTCTTATAATTTCATGACTACATGACTACTACATCTGCAAAGATCTTTGATCCAAGGAAAATAAAATCTGTCACTGCCTCCACTTTTTCCCTGTCTACTTGTCAGGAAGTGAGATTGCCATTTGCCATGATCTTTGTCTTTTTGCTTACTGTGGTCTAAAGTTAAAATTCACCACTGTAAGAGACTTAAGAGTTCAACAATGAAGTCCCCCAAATAATTCAGAATTTAAGGACTGTTCTAGTAGATTGATCAAATTGATTCAGAGGTACTGAAAACCTGAACTGTTTATGGCCCCTTATTGCTGGAGTTGGTCACCACTGATCTAGCCATATCTCAATGATATATTATTGATGTCTCATTTATTTAAACCAATGTATTGGTAAATTAAGTTAGAATTGTTTTACAATTTTTATTTTATTAAGTAATGCTCTATGTATTCATTGATGTTTCTCTGCAGACAGATATGGTTTTAAAGGAAATGTGGCATGTGAATGCTTTAGTGAGTGCAGAAAACCTGATGTGTAGAGAAGATCAATAGTGATAGAGTTAGAGATGTTGACATCAAACTGTGAGGGATGAAAAAGAAAGGTGTGGAGGTCAACTAAATGGAATGTGAAAATTATTTTAAAGTTAGATTTTTTGGATGCCATGGAGGATTCTGAAGCCCAGTGCTCTTTAAGAGAATATCATCCTTATCAGAAATTTGTACAGATGAAGTAAGGTAACTCTGGATAGGAGTTTTACATGAAAAGTAGAGAACAGCAGGATGGGATCTCTAGGAAAGGAAACTGAGATTCCATGCTTCAACTACTTTATGTATGTATTATAGTCTTCAGTGCATAAATCTTTTAGCAGTGACAATGCTCATGTACAAATTCGATTTTTTTAAATCTCTCTGGAATATAATTTTATATTTAGAGTTAATTCAGCCTTGCAGTCGATGGTTGGTGCCTGTTTGCATTAATCCATTAAAGTATACCATTTTAAAAATATCTGAAAAGCATTTCAAATTAACTACTTTTATTAGTCAAAAGAATAGTCATATGTATCCTCTGGTTCCCCTGTCACAGAGTGGAAATGTAAAGCAAAATATGATGTTTATACCAATTTTCTCTTAATGACCTAAGATACAGTAGAGTTGCACAATCGTATTGTGAGTGTAAGTGAAAAAAAAATATTCTATAGTATATCCATGTACCAGAAAGCACAAAACACTGCTTATCACTTTCAACAAAAAATTATAAATGAATAAAGGTGCATGTGTGCTTACAATATTTCAATTATACAATAATTGATCTATTGTATCGGCACAGAATATTACTTTGAATGCCTAATAGAATGCCTTATTATTATAATAATAATAAATGAATATGCATTAATAAATTAATCTACTTTACCTATTTATATTTAATATGCAGCAATCAATATCCTGAAGAGCTAACAATTTCTTTGGATTTTCCTGCATCAGAAAATGTACAGTTGCACTGTTGATCACCTGAGGAGAAAGTATCAGTAATGTGCCAAGTGTGCAGTGTAAATAGGCTGCATGCGCGAGGCCAAACCGTTTGTTTAGGTGGGTAGAGCACCATTTTTTGTTATTATTTGCAAGTTAGTGTTGTAAAATGGCAGCTTTTCTCTATGTGTTACTTGTGAGTGTGTTTTTATTTTTTAAATTTTTTTTTCTTGTTTTTTGTGTTTTACTTTTTCCGTGGTTCGGCATTTAGATTATAATTTTTTTGCGAGGTCGTTATTTTAGCCCCCGAGATTCCGAGGTCATTATTGGCTAACTTGTACGTGCCTGACGTTGATTTGCGCTCTTTGGTCTCCTTTAGCCTTGTTTTCATTTTATTCATTTTTCTCTCGCTTAGCCTATTTTCGAGTGCCGAAACTCACCAAATTCGGCTTAAATTTGCGTGCAACCTCACTCCCAGACATCCTGGCCTTCCCCCCATGCTGTGTGTGAGTGTGGTTTTATATTTTTTTGTTTTCTTGTTTTTCGATTTCCGTGGTTCAGCTGTTGAAGTCGTATTTTTGTGAGGTTGTTTTTTTTTAAACCCTGTTAAACTCATACAAGGGGGTTTTGCCCATTGCACATTTAAGCACACACAAACAGGGGCTCTTAGTTGCACCCCAGTATGCGCTATAGTAAAAACTATGTAAGATACTCTGCAGATGGATAGCTCTGCAGAATATTGCAGTTAAACACATATCTCACACGTGCAAGCCCAGCTGACTTCAGTCAAGTGCTAAGTCAACACTCTTGAGATAGTAACCCTGGCTGTTACAAAGCAGCTGCTGTCTTGCACATACACCTGAGATCCATAGGCATGCCTTTATAAGCTACTTAAGAATGCACATTGTATTGATTGGGGAATCTTAATTTAATTTACATGTAGGTTTGCATCCATTGGTTACCCAAAAATGCACAATTCTCTGCCTAGTTGTTCTCCACTGGAGAAACTGTAAAAATATGTCCATAATTCATAATAAAAGTTTGTCAGTTCTGGTTTTCACATAAACAATGTGTGAGACTATTTACTGTGTGCCTGTATTCTGAGTGGGGAGTGGTTCTGTTCTGATACCACTAGTATCCTGCCTGCATTATCATCTGCACATATTCTTGGGTGTTGTTTCTATCCTGAAGCCATCTTGTGTGCCAGAGGTAATAAGAATTTCCCTGTCCTGCTTGGGTAGGTTTGAACTAGGTTCTTATCAAGCCCTATTAAAGAAGAAGGTGGTGACACCACCAGTTTGCAAATAAACTCCACACTTATATGGATTCCTTAGTTCATTTGTTTTTAAATTCACTTTAGGAGGTTAGCCATTTTCTTACTAGTGCACCAGGATGAACTGTCACTCGCCACTGCTCTCTCTATTCTCTCTATTTTTTTAAACTTCCAAAGTCTTGCAGGTTGCTACAAGATCATTGCAATAAAATAAATAAAAAAAAATAAACAGACATTGAAAAAAACAAAAAACAGGTATTTAGAAGAACAAATACATGTTTTAGAGCAACCTGTGAGTCCCACATTGCACAAAGTCAATAATGTCCCCCAAAATATTGACCTAACTTCATAAAATATTTAACCAAGGATCAGTATGAGAGAAAAATACAAACTACTCTCCATAGCGTAGCATGTTTCTTTATTAAGCAGGAGTGCTTGCTAATAAAGCCCATTTCACTTGTGTGAAATGACACTTCACCTTCACCTTATTCCGTAGCTATATACATGCGTTACGTTCATGGCAAAAAAACAATAGCAATATTAACATATTACAAAAATGGAGGGCCCAATCTTTGAGCTTAGAATCCAGTGTCCATTCTGCTTTTCCCAAAGCACATTACAAGATTGAAAACTAGCAAGCTTACAATCTAAGGTTTTAGCAATCTAGTAATTCTGGCACCCAAAAGTAAAATTTAAATGCAGCAGGGTCACGATCGGTGCCGATCTGGGACCCCCGCTGCAAGGGGTTAATGTGGGGGGGGCTGCGGGGGTCCCTATGGACCCCTGCAGCAAGGGGTTAATGTGGGACACTTCGGGGGTCCCGATGGGGAACACCCAGCATAGAGGGGGGTTCATTTTATTTGCCGCTGCCGGGATTGCTAATAGTGTGTCACGGGCCCTTTGAGGAGCTGCGGCGGGGAATTGAACATTTTTAAAATGCAGCGGGGGCCTGATCAATGCCGATCGGGGACCCCCACTGCAAGGGGTTAATGTGTGGCATGGGTATGTGTATAGGGAGCAAAGGGGGAGCCTCACACGGCTTTCTCGGGCTGCTCTGAGGCAGCACGTTTAGGCTTTAGGATCCCTTGCTGGCACTTTTTGTGCCCATAGGGATTCTTCCGAGGTGCGAGATTTACCTCATAGATTTAGGGCTGCGTGTGACTCCAAAGCTCTCTCGGAGCCTATTCTCGGCCATTTTTCGGAGTCATCTCGCAAAGCAGGCTGCGAGGAATTCGTTCCTCGCAAACAGCAAAAAACTGCCTTTTGCGAGGACCGAGAGAACTACAAAGGGAAAATTTAATGAGGCTCTATGTGTTCATAATGAATTTGTGAATACAAAGAAGGATAGAAGGAATCTGAAACCAATAACTTCAAAAGGTTACAACTCAATTTAATTTTGCTGGAGTTTCAAAAAGGAAAACATTTCAATTGGCGTCTTTTAGCTACCCAGAAATGATTTTTGGGTTACAGGCTGAAAATCCCTGCAGCTGTCAAAAATCGTAACTTTAACCCATCTAAGCCTTTGATCCTTCAAGCCTGTAAATGTTACAATGGCAAATCACTATTTTATTGCTACGATTTCTCAAGCCGGCAAATTTGTTCACACCTGTAAATGGCAAATGTAAAATAAAATCTTACGAGTACCAGACAGGACTCACAAGGGGGTTAAACACCTGTTTGTAGCATTGTAAAAGCAAATAAAAAATAAATACTGTACTTTAAAAAACTGGGAAAGCGATGAAAGATATTAGAATTAATTGCACAACAGCCTCAAGCTTGCAAATCTGCAATCAAAAATATTTTTTTTATGTTTATTTTCCGTGGTTTATCAGTCTTGGTAATCAAGAAGTCAATACATATCAGGCCACCCCCTTGGACTAGAACAGTATCATCATTCATTTGTATTATTTTGTGCATTGCTTGTCTGATCGCATATCAGACTTATAAGCGCGAATTGATTGACATGTTAACCTCCATGTTTTACTGACGTCATGATTACGGTATACTGCAGGCTTGCAATTGAATGGAGGCCTAGGTGACTGTCTTAAAGAGAGTGGTAAATAATTCTAAATACTAGGACCAATCTTGGGAAGTCTTGTAAGTGAGCATGGTAGGTGGTTATGGTGAAAGATAATAGGTGCTAATCATGTTATTTAGAATTTTGAATTTAGTATTTTTGTGAGTGGAGTCTATACAGAAGGAGTGGGTGGCTAACTTTGTCAAATGCAGCAGAGTGGTAAAGAAGTTTTTTTTTGTTGGCTTATCTTTGATTAGAACCTGGTGAGAGCAGTTTCTGTTGAGTGTTGAGGGATGGAAATTAAAATGTAGTTCATCGAGTAAGGGACTGTTTGTTAAGCAGTTACTAAGGCCATTGTAAACTCACCATTCCAGTTGTCTGGAAGCTAGGGGAAGGGAGAAATTGGGGCAATAGTTAGAAAGGGATGAAGAAATTAAGATGGGATTCTGTTGAATGTTTGTTATGAAGACCTGTTTGAAGGATGTTGGAAATATGTCAATGGAAAGTGAGATGTTGAAAAGATAAAAGGTGAGGGTGCTAGAAATGGGGGGACAAGTTGTGAGGGAATGGGATAAAGAGAAAGCTAACCATATGGATGTAAGATAGGAGGCTTGATTCATCATCCTCTGTAACCAGTGTAAAACAGCAGAGTGTGCATGCGGGAACTGATGTGTTTGGGCAGTGATATGTCTGATTGTCTCTGTTTATATTTTAATATGATTGATATGTTTTTGTGCTATGAAGTTGGGGATTGGAAGTGGTGCTTAGGTAGTTGTAGAAGGAATTAAAGATATAAGAGATTTGCTTGGGTGACAGTATTGCAATGAGCGTTGAAAAGCATGTTTGCTTGGACAAATTAAATGCAGGAGTGCAGTATGAAAAAAACCCGCTTTCCTTATCAGAGGTTTATTAAGAGGCCATTTATTTTTATATAACACAATTTTACAATACTTCCAATACATTCATTTGAAGTTATATATTCTCCTTAAGAGGCATGGTAAATTCTATGAAACACTCCTAAAGGTGTATTAATGTATAAACATTTTTTTTTAAATATTTGTTCTGAGAAAAAATGAGCATAATTAGGTATAAAAAGAGGTCATAAAGCAATAAATATATTTTGTAATTTAATTTTATTATTCATTTTCTCAAATGTTGCATTTTCAAACATAACCCTAGATAATGGTCTATGTCTTGTGCAATAGCAATGACATTTATTGCATGATCTGGAGCTACTTCTAAGTTTGGTAGAGGCTGCAGCATGGGGTATTTGGGTTGTTTGCTACCCTAGGCCATTCAGATTTATGCTCACATCTCAATTTTACTCCACGCTTTCTACATCTCAAATCATTTGTTTGAGTTTGTGATAAACTGTATGTATATATAAATATTACATCTGTGTTCACATTTGAATGTCTAAAACAAGTTGAAAAACCCTGCCTCCAGCTCAGAATTCCGAGAAGAGCAGTTATTACACTGCATTCTGGGAAGCTGAGCTGAGACTTGTAAATGCGCCCACAAATGCCTCGCTCTTCAATCCTTAGCCATTATCAAACATGGCTTCCTTTAAGCTTATACATGCTGTATTACACAGCTTTAATGCAAAGCCAAGGTTGGATTAAACACAGGCTGAGTTGTCAATCCATGTATAGCTGTTTCAAGCTTACTGGCTATCAACAGCATGGAACGGGATCTCATGCAGTGTTGTGGACATTATGAGTAGGTAGTTCACCACAACAATATATATATATATATATATATATATATATATATATATATATTTATTTATAAAACACACACACATACATACTGTATATGTATGTTAAAGTGTCACATACACTTACAGACAAAATATCACTTCATGTAGACATTTCTGTGCATATACAAATATATTTGAATGACTGCACTGTATTGTCAGGATCTTGCTGCACCCCGAAAATGTGGTGCCCTGGGTTGAACTTAATGAATTTTCCTTACATATTTACCTTGTATCTATAAAATATATTGTATTTATTATATTTCAGACATATTTGTCAATACCATTATATAAAATATTGTTTTTAACGATCTGCTTCTTTAAGGGGGCTTGATATGAACCATAGTTCAAACCTACCCCAGCAGAAAGGTACAGGCATAAGATAATGCATACAAGTTACAAGTGGCCCATGGCAAGACCACTCCCCAAGTCAGGATACAACACACAGAAATAGTCTCACACTGTGAAGACTCTCTCTCAACCTTTATTGAATGATCAAAACAACATATTTATACTCTCCAATACCAAAACCCTTGTGTACATTTGTGTATTTGTGATGTCAGCCACCTGGCTTGCAACCTTGGGCTATCAAAGCTCTTGAAATCAAATTCACTAGATAATTATAGCTGGCTAGTGAAAAAACATTGATGTTAAACTCAAGTGTTTGCTTAGGACTACTTGAAGTACATACATTTGTCTTGACACAAGGTCTGTATGTGTGAGTGTGCAATGATCTGCAGATAACTTCTATGCAGAGCATGTTTACCAATTCCACATATGTTCTATATAACATTTTCCCTCTTATAATATATTATAATTAGGATACATAATAACCATGTACAGCCAACATATAACCACACAACAACACATAATCCCAATGCAACAATGTCATGCTCACTTGGCCATATTCATAATTACTGGCAATATGAGTCCATAAACAATTAAATCATGACATTGTCCTTGAAGTTTTAAATATAGTCCTCTTTTCATTTAATTTGTGCATATTCCTCCATGTAGTACTATAAACAATAATAAAACAAAAAACCCTAAATAAGCTATTGGAAGACTATATATAGCTTTAATACATATGTAATGCTTTTAGTTTTAATATTATAAATTCTCAAAGTTGTACTACATGAGCACTATTTTGTAATATATATTTTTCTAAACCACAATATATTTAGGTAGTTAAGAGTTTTACATTGAATGGTAAATTGAAAATTCTTTGAAATTTGAGACTCAATAACTACAGTACCACGCTTAGATAATTACAGTATCAAAGCACAGTTATATGAATTATTGAATATCTATAACAGATATAGGTGTCAGATCAAAAGTCAAGTGTTTTAAAGATTACTCTAGATTCGTTTGGAAATTATTTGCAATCAGAAAATGAATTTTTGTCTCTGAGGTTCAATAAAATATAATCAATAAATTATATAAAATGCATTTGGGGAAGAAAAGGAATTCTTGATATTTTCAGGCTTCCTTTATTTACTCGATATTACTTTGAAAAAGCCTTGTTCCTCTGTAAGACCATTTAGTTCATTGATATATATCTTATTTCCCAGGATAGCAGTTAATCATCTGAGTGTAGAGAGATATACTGTGCACATCCATCTTCAGGTAGCATGTGTGTCTCTGTGGATATTGAAACTTTGTCCTTTCAAACAACAGGTTATAAAAGTCTCCCAAAAATTGTACCTTGTAACAATACAAGAATATAGGTGTTATACCACAAAAAATGTTTGGATTATGTTTATTTACAATTTACTGCAAATATGTTTTACATCTGTCAAGTGTTTGTAATACCTCCATATAAAATATAATGGACTAATAATGAAATGTTTATTAATTGCTAATAAAAATACTAATATGTCCATGATGTGTGCCTATGTGTGTTCCCAAATAACATAAATAACCTGATCCATGTATTCATTTTAATATTTTTCGTCTCGCTGTAAAAAGCTTTCAGAATCACAAGCTTGCAAACCACAAAAGCAGTAGTATAAATAATGTTTATTTTCATCCATTTTAATAGTCCATAGCAATTTTGAACTTTCAGTTTTAAACGACTTATGTTTTATGTTTCTGTATTTGATTAATACTGGGGGATATTTGAATATGCATGTTACATTTCTTTAAATAAACAATTCATACATTTTAGAATGCTGGCAAGGACCATTAACATTAATTTAGTATTTATTACTAACAGTCCATATTCAGAAATGGTAGATAGATTATATTAATTATAGTGGTGATATTGTATTTATTACTAAATCATGTCTAAAAAATCAATATAGTTAATCTTAGTGTAAAATCCACAAAATGATAAAACAAAGTTATTGTAAAGGCGAATATATTTTAAATCAGTTCAAATGCTTATTTATAAAAAATAGAGGACATTTTTCTGATACAATATTATTTTTTGCATAAAATAAGTAACATTATTGCAAATTTGTAAATTATGACATCTAATATCTGTGTTATGTTCAGTACGGTTTTTGTAGCAATGATTTGAATGTAAGCCATTTCTATATTTTCCACTTTAATATATAATGGATTTTAATGCATGACCCCATTGTATGTGTAATGTTGCATTTTGCCCACAAAGAGAGAGAATCACATACACTATCTAATTTCTGTAAGAATTTATTGGCTGTATATGATTAATAACAAATGAACTCAAAGCAATAAATTACGCTAGCGTACGCATGACTTGAATTCTAAATGTAAAATATCTTTAAGGTTATTCTACATCAAATAAATATGTGAACTGCAAAGCATTTCAAAGCGAAATGGAACACAATTTGTTTTTTCTTAAAGCATTAAAAAAACCTTTTAAAAACATGAGATCTTAACAGCTGGTGCTAGGACTGGTGCCTGAAACCTTATCTGCTGGTCCTTAGACCTTACCTCCTGGTCTATGCGAATTACTGCCTCATATACTATCTCATGTTCAAGATGTTCAGAATCGCAAAGCCGGGACTCAATAACATAAATGTTGTGCATTTTCAGGGTAAAAAAAACACTACACCCATCTATTACTTACATTATGTGGTTATCCATTGCCACTTCTTATTTACCATTTTAAACATACGCAAATACTTACAGTATGCGTCTTTAACATGTGATGGGGTTAAATAATTTTTCCTTTGTTTAAATTATATGTCTGAGTTTATTCCAGAAATCCAACAAGAACTTGGCTAGGCCAAATTAAAAATATTTTCACATAAGCAAGAAAGACCTTCAGAATGCTACTTTTCAGATAGTGTGCTAAGACATACAGTTTTATTTCGAATCTCCATTGTCTATTATCGCTCAGGTGGCAAGATTAGCGCACAATGGTGTAGTTTACTGACCAGAAATAATTTGACACATAATACAGAGGTCATAACATATTATTACGACCAGAGGGCTCCCAAGTGGCTAGAAACAGATATTCACAATATTTTTATAATATATTAAAATCTTTTCATATACATGAAAGAGGGGAGTAACTAATTGTGATTGGTGGAAACCAACCTTGTGACGAGGAGAAAGAAATAGTTATCAGAAGCAGGGAGAGAATATTCTTAGTCTTTTGCTGTTTTCTGGTTCTTGGGTTTTTCCCTGAGCTTTACTCTATACCATTTTCTATCTCATCTGATGGTCCTGTCTGCGGACAAACTTGACTATCATCCTTGGCATAACCTTATGCCCCCTTCACATCTTCCTTAAGATATATTACTATTTCTAACTATATCAAATTCTATTCTATCTCCACTACTCTTTCTAACAATCCAATCACACAAAGATGGACTACTTAAGTGAGAAGGGATCTCAAATGACAGGTGTTATCCTGAAATTCCATACATGGGGCCTCATTCAAATGTGATTTGGCCAATTGAATAGGGCTCCATATAAGCACATAGCATATTTTTTACAGACATTTTTAGTTAGTGAAGACCTTGCTTTTGAATAGAAGTTACCTAACTAAAAAGTCTGTAAAAATATATGCTATGTGCTTATATAGAACCCTATTCAATTGGCCAAATCACATTTGAATGAGGCCCATGGTATGTATAAAATGGGTTTAACTAGCTAATTTGTAGTAAAGGTTAAAATTATGCCTATTTACCACAATCCTTCTGTTACCCCTTTTGGGAGTGGTCACAGATCCAGACAAATTAGCATCTATATTCCAGACTGTAGATGTTAATCAATATTTTAATCTATGCCCATATCCCCTAAAACAGGCTGATTGACTTTATTCAATAATGTAAACATTTAACTCTGTTACAAGATCAATTATTAAAACAACTACACAAATTACCACACTAAGCAGTACCCAACATATATAATTTTGTATCACCCCATTAACAAAACTGTCTTACATCATCATTGATCAAATTGACCGATTTGATAAATTAAATTAAATGTAATCAATTCTGATGTAAGAACCACACCCAAATAATAGCTTGCCAATTACCTAAATACAAAGGTTAGTTAGCTTGCAATCTCACTTACAATATAACCAATTCTGATACATATTGCTTCAATATATATTTCTATATTCTTACTGCTATATATAGTGTCATTCCATATTTTTACTGCTTTCATAGAGTAATAGAATTAACATGGATTGTTTGAGGATTTGCATCATTTAATTTACAGAACATGACCACAACTTTTAAGATGGGACAAATAGGTCAAAATAACAGAAAAAGTCAGTGTGCATAACTATTCACCCCCCTAAAGTCAATACTTTGTAGAGACACCTTTTGCAGCAATCACAGCTCCAAGTCGCTTTGGATAAGTCTCTATGAGCCACTGATATTTTTGCCCATTCTTCCTTGTAAAACTGCTCCAGCTCCTTCAAGTTGGATGGTTGCGCTTGTGAACAGAAATCTTTAAGTCTGACCACAGATTTTCTGAGGTCTGGGCTTTGACTAGGCCAGACATATTTCCCCTTAAACCACTCAAGTGTTGCTTTAGCAGTGTGTTTGGGGTCATTGTCCTGCTGGAAGGTGAATCTCCGTCCTAGTTTCAAATCACACACAGAGTGGTACAGGATTTGCTCAAGAATATCCCTGAATTTAGCAGCATCCATCTTTCCCTCAACTCTGACCAGTTTCCCAGTCCCGGCGGCTGAAAAACATCCCACAGCATGATGCTGCCATAGCCATGTTTCACTGTGGGGATGGTGTTCTTTGGGTGAAGTTTTGGGTTTGCGCCAGACATAGCGTTTTCTTTGGTGGCCAAAAAGTTAAATTTTAGTCTCATCAGACTAGAGCACCTTCCTCCATACATTTTGGAAGTCTCCCAGATGCCTTTTCGCAAACTGAAAACATACCATTTTGTTTATTGCTGAAAGTAATGGCTTTCTTCTGGCCACTCTGCCATAAAACCCTACTCTATGGAGCTTATTGTCGTCCTGTGTACAGATATTTCAGTCTCTGCTGTGGAACTCTGCAGCTCCTCCAGGGTTACCTTAGGTCTCTGTGCTGCCTCTCTGATTAATGCCCTCCTTGCCCGGTCCGTGAGTTTTGGTGAGCAGCCGTCTCTTGGCAGGTTCGCTGTTGTGCCATGTTCTTTCTATTGGGTTATGATAGATTTGATTGTGCTCCTGGGGATCATCAAATATTTGGATATTCTTTTATAACCTAACCCTGACTTCTACTTCTCAATAACATTGTCCCTTACTTGCTTGGAGAGTTCCTTGGTCTTCATGGCAGTATTTGGTTAGTGGTGCTTGTTGCGTAAGTGTTGCAGCCTCTGGGGCATTTCAAAAAAGGTGTGTATATCTAATGACAGATCATGTGACACTTCGATTGCATACAGGTCACTAATTCTGTGACTTCTGAAGGAAATTGGTTGCACCAGAGCTTTTTATGGGCTTTAGAATAAAGGGGGTGAATACATACCCACATGCCAATTTTCTGTTTTCTATTTCTAAGAAATCGTTTTATGTATATATTTTTCTCATTTCACTTCATCAACTTAGATGATTGTGTTCTGATCCATCACATACAATTTAGATTAACAAATCATTGAACTTAAGGCTGTAATGTAACAAAATAGGTAAAAAGTCAAGGGGGGTGAATACTTTTTCAAGGTACTGTATAAAACAAATATGCCGCTGATTGTTCATACACTTTGCATATCAGTTCTGTATTGCACTAACCAAATATATAGACAGACTGTTAACCAAACTTTATCACATATAATAGTTGTCAAACTACGAAACATCATCATGCTTTGCAAGCTCGCTTTGAGATAGCAAGAACTGCGTCCCTCACAAAGCGAGGGATGCAGTTCGGGCCGCAAAGCGAGTGGCCACATTTGTGGAAGGTGGAGGCTCCAACGTCGGCTGCAAAGAGCTGAAGGTAAAGTATATTAATTTATCATTTAATTAATTAATTAATTAATTAATTATCAAGAAAAAATACATATACACAAAAAAAATACCACAGTATCCCAATAAACCACAAAGTCCTTCAATGCGCTCCCCACAAAGAGCGCCAACGATGCTCATAGGACACAAACTACACCAGGGGAGAGACTTGCAATAAGCACAAAAAGAACTTTTAGCATGGACCTTACAATGAGAGCAAATAACAATAACATTGCAAGCCACGCTCATTGCAAGCCATGCGGTGAGCGCCAACGATGCTCAGCACCAGGCCCGCAATGAGTGCCAAAGGATCTCAGACAACCAAAACTTACTGTCTGTGGCAAACAGCATTACCGGCCTTACAATTTATTGCCCGTAATTTTTGACGGGCAAGTCGCTAGTAAGATTATATACACTGTTTATATACTTCTATATGGCACTAACCAAGCATAGATTGTATTAACATAAATTGTTAATCCATATTTGATAAGTTTGTATACACTGCTAATTAATTGCTGCATTGCTCTAACCGAATATAAAGTGTGTTAAGACTAACTGTTATCCAATCATCCAAAGAGATTGCAATACACGTCAGATATTTTGTATTGTGATCTAACTAAATATCAAAGCTTACAAGTGTAAATAAATAATTGTTTATCCTTGATATTTACTGTTATACCAATAAAAGCTATTTCTGCACACAGAGTATACTTGTCGATAACTTGATCTTTGAACTTAATCAATCTATACACTGTAATATTTTAATGGACTATAATAATCTCTGTAGTGTCATCTCAATTGCATTATATAAGGAACCGCTGCTCATTCCCTGAGATCAGTTAAATAGAAAAGTTAAATATTTGAGAGAATAATTTGAAAAAAGAAAACACAATCAGTGGTACCTTATAAAATACTCTCAGATGCAACACATAAAATATGTTACTTTGAGTTATAGTTATTTACTCAATTTTGCTCATACAATTAATTATGTCCAAATATTTTTGCTTTTAAATCTTTTAAATAAAACAGTTACTCATACAAAAATCACATACATTTTGTATATATGTATTGATATTTATCCATCACATTTGCATGGGCCGCAGTTGCATGGGCCGCAGTTGCTGGCAAGGAGCGATGTGGGCAGTGATTGCCGAAGACGGTCATTGCGCTGGTGGAGATGAGCGCCATAGACCTGCGGGACTACAGATCAACAGAAATCTCAATTATCGAATCCACAGTGCAAGCCCTGAAGGAGTTTGAAAAAAATGTAGTTTAAAAATTATGGGCCGTAACACTTTGCAAAGGAAAGCGTTGAATGTGGGACTAAGAAAATAAAAATACGAGGTCGAAAAAATACAAAACATACACTACGGCTGAACCGCGCACATCAAAAAACGAACAGCACGGGGGGACAGCCAAGACATCTATGAGTGAGGTTGCACTCAAATTTATGTTGAATTTCACTAGATTCGGCACTTACAAATCGGCTACGCCAGAAAAAAAATGGCGAACCAAAAAAAACGAAAACGAGGCAAAGCTTGTCAAATGAAAAAACCTACTCGGAACACTTACCCAAACTCAATAACACTTCATGCGGCACGTACCACACATCCTGCGGCACATAGCACATACAAAATCGATGCCATTTTCTATAGAAGAAGTAAGTACGTTGCAAGAAATGGCGGCTGGAACGCAAATTGATGACTGGAACGCAAATAGCGCATGCGCATTGCGTTATATCGGTTTCTATTCAGCTCACACGCTATAGATATTGCAAACTTTCTATAATTTTCTCCATTTCTCCTCAGGTGATGAACAGTGTGACTATACATTTTACTGGTGGCGTTACTTCTGAAGGAACTTGATTATCACTTTAGAAATTACAGCAACATTACAAAAAAAAAAAAAAAAGTTTGAAATATTGCCAATAGCAACATTATTCATGTCCAGTAACATTGAAAAGATATATACATTTTTATAATTAATAAATCAATAATAAACAAAAATAAGCTTGGGTTTTAAATATTGTCAAAAGCAACAACATTAATGTGCAGAAGCAATTAGAAGCAATTTTTCATGTATAGTAAGATTTAAAAAACAGATAAATGTTACAAGTACTAGATAGGAGTAGCAAGTGGGTTAAACACCTGGTTCTAACACTGTAAAAGCAAATAAAAATACAATACTGTACTTTAAAATGATGAGAAAGCAACAGAATTAGAATTAATTGCACAACAGTCTCAAGCTCGCAAATCTGTAATAACATTTTTTTTTTTTACGTTTTATTTAGATGTTATATTGATCCCAGGAATCAAGGAGGATTTTTTAATTTTATTGATTTCTACATTTCTGGATTGCGCGTCCAATTGCAAATCGGACTTCTAAACACAAATTGATTGTAGTTTAAACTCCATGTTTTACTGATGTCATGATGACGGTCTCATTTACAATTGGCTCTTTCTAAATTGTAACTTACAAGCTTGGTTAATTGATCATGCCCTGAAATGCTACGTATGGGTTCAAGGTTTGCGTGTGGTGCCTGAGAGCCTGTACTTGTGGGCTTGAGTCAGTTAAATACATCTGTAACTGTAACACATTTCTAACCCGCTGACATACAGTACATGCAGTGTGAAGGTAATTACAGGCTTAGAATTAAATGGGGGCACTTATCCATCAAGTTCAACCTTATTAGATCTTCTCTGATCGCCTCTGCCATATGCGGATTAGTTGTTAATTAATTGATACAGAGAAAGACCAACATCAAAAGCCCATTGAAACATTGCCAATTGTCTCAAAAAGGTAAAATAATTCCTTCCTAACCCCAGATACTGGCAATTGTATTCCTCCCTGGATCAATACTCCCTCTCTAATTTTCCAGGATGACCCTTAATGCCATTTTTATTTAAAAATATATGCAATCCCTTTTTTAAAATATCTATCGATTCTGCTGTCACCACCTTATTTGGTAGAGAAGACCATAACCATATATAGTAACCATCCTTACTGTGAAAAACCCTTTTCTTTCTTCAAGGTGGATTGTTTTAACTTTTAAACCTCAAGGATGTCCTATTGAAAACTTATTGGCACACAAAGTTCACTTGACAAGCCTTGTATTGACCCTGGATGTATTTATATAAGGTAATCAAATCCTCTCTTAGATGCCTTTTTATAGAGAAAATACATTTAATTTGGTTAGCCTTTCTTTGTAACTTAGCACCTCCATTCCCCTTATTAGTTTTGTTGCCCTTCTCTGTACTTTTCCCAGATCTAAAATGTCTATTTTATGAAGTGGTGCACAAAATTGTACTCCATATTAAAAAATGAGGGCGTACTAGACATTTGTATAGGGGCAGAATTATATTTGCTTCCCTTGTTTCTTAAAATTGTATTTGCCTTTGCAGATGCTGCTTGGCATTGAGCACTGCAACCTAGGTGGTTGTTGCACAAGCACTCCCAAATTCCTTTCAATATCTGATACTCCTAGATTTGCTTCATTAAGATTGTAAATTGCATGGGCTATTTTCCTTTCTAGCTGCATTACTTTAAATGTATTTGTATCAAATCTCCATTTCGTTGCCCATTCATTTAATTTATGCAAATCCCTCTGGATGGAAATTATATAATTTTCTGATTTAATTAACTTGCACAACTTTGTGTCATTAGCTAAAATGGAGACTTTCCATTCCTATTTCTCCTTCAGTAATAAATATTTTAAAACGGGGGAGGACCTAATACTGAACCTTGAGAATCCCACTTACCACATTAGTCCAATTGGAGTAGTTCCATTTACAACAAGCCTTTGCTTCCTGTCTTTTATCCAGGCACTCAATCCATAAGTATATATTTACTGCAATACCTGTAACCCTTAGTTTGCACAATAATTTTTACATGGCACTTTATGAAAAGACTTTGCAAAATCCAAAACAACTTCATCCACAGAGTTGCCTTGATGCAAGTTCCTACTAACCTCCCCATAGAAAACGAATTAGATTTGTTTCACATTACGTATCCCTCCACTGAGCCCCTTTAGTATAGGGGTTAATGTTAGGTACCATGGGGGTCAGTATCTTTGCCAAGAAAACCATTTGGATAAACACAACCAGAAACACAGACAGATTTGCCTGGCAAGCTGCGTCCATAAGGTCACTGAGATATATATGTATATATTATATAGTTAGTTTAAGTTGTTGAATCACAAATATATATCACAGAATGTACACAAACAAATGTTCTTTCTTTCTTTATTGTGTTTAAATTATGTCATAAAAGTTTAATTTGGTATAAAATTCAAGTTACTCATGTGCTTTTTAATGTTATTTTTGAAAACTTCACTAGGTCTCTGTGACGAGACCAATCTCGCCACTGTACATTGGAGGAGCCTGGTTGCCCGCCTGGTGCCTTTGACTATGGGACCCGGCATTTAAATACTTTATTTTCCTATGCAAAAAGACTTTGGTTCCATGGCCATTGAATTGTATGTGTGTGGTCTGAGCGCCATTCATAATAATGTGTGCTCAGACCTAAGCTATCTGCAGATATGTTCTGGGTTATAATATGTTGTGGTTATATCTCTAAAAATATTGTATTGTGTGGTATGCAGTCAAATATCTTTGGTCTCATACACTCGGTCAGGAGTTGCCATCTGCCTCTTAATTCTATCTGCTAAAACACACAAGAGATAGCAGAACAAAAGGGTTTTAGCAGACAAGATGGCACCATGAACAATGGGGGTAAGGACTCTTGAATAATGAGATGGCCTGGGGTTTCCCCATACTCCCAGCAGGGGAGTAAGTGATTCTAGTGATGTTACTCTCTCAACGCCAGAGGTAGAATGAGCAGTTAGCCACACCTAGTGGGCGGCTTCCTGGGGGAGGGGACTCCTGGCTCCCATGCCTTAACCCTGTCTGATTGGCCAGAGGTAATTAGGGGTTGACCAAAGGTAGTCACTGCCCCTACTGTGTATGTGAAGTGTTTAAAAAATGTGTGGTGTTTCAATGAAGATGAGTTCACTGCTTGACCCTCAAACACAGAGCTTATGTCTCGTTCTTGGGGGGATTCATGGGATGCTGTTACAGACTGACTGCCAGGAGTGTAAGCATCTTGGGGTGCTTTTCCTGTTCAGCTGCTAAAAGCTATTCGTGAGGTTCCAGTTCCAGGCTTGGAGCATTATTCCCTTGGATACAGTTTGGGGGAATGGGTGTCCTGCAGTAGCTGTCCCTATATCACTGGACAGGCAGATCGACTAAAATGGCCTTGGCACCCCCTTATGTGTGTGGGGGTCTCAAAACAATGTGGCACAGCGCACTGAAAACTTTGTCTTGATAGATAAGCAAATTGCAAAATGAGCCATTGCACACTGCATTACCAATGTCTCTCAAGGGGAATAACTATGGTTTTATATAAGTGGACAGAAAATGACTTGTAATGCTATGGTTGCATTGTTCTGGTGTTCATTGGTGAAAAGCAAGTGTTTATGTTATTTATTAAAATATCTGTCTCATGTAATATAAAAGATATAATAAATGCGAAGGTCAGAGTTCAACACTTTTAGATTCTTCTGGGTTAGTCATTCAAAATTATACTATTTGTATGCAAACCCTGTGTTCTGAAGTACTCTCTCTCACTGGATGTTGTGGTAACTTGTCTTCCTTGAATGGTAATTCAGGACTTCCTTAAACAGGCCTTTGTAGGAGGGCTGAGAATCTTTACTTCCCTCCCACAATTGCTAAAGGAAGTCATGGACAGGATGTGATGTAAATTACATCATCTCAACTAAGGATTTATCCAGCAGGAAACTGGTGCTGCTTCCTGTTTCTTCCTGGATGGTGTTGGTGATGGTTGATGGTGTACTGATGGCAATGGTCTAACCGTGGGTAAGATCAAGCGTTTGGGAAGGGAATTACTATATATATATATATAGGTAGATAGATTTTAAAAAGGGGTGTTGCTCCGTGGGTCTGGGCTGTTGTGTTTGTAATACATTTATAGTATTGTGTTGTTGCCTTTTAATAAATACCTTTTAATGTAGACGAACCTTGTGTAATATTTATATATATTAATTTGGTGATACACCACAGATGTAATTTCGCCTTTTGAAGCAAAGCCTTAGAGAGGATGTATTGACTCGAGGAAAAACTTAACATTTTCAGACATGGAAAAGGCACAGTCACAAATCAGACCTCTCATGTATATACAGTACCTTAAAGTAGAAAAACTCTATAGTTATATATATAAACGGATGCACAAAACTAGACACTAACACCATTAGTGTAATTACATTTCATAGAGATTATGAAACAATTTAACTGTTTTTGTAATTACACATTTTATGAGGTTGTTTTTCTAACTAGTTTTGTAAATTATAAGATTTTCCAATTTACTAATAACCTGCGGTGGTATCTGATTGCTTGACTATAGATAATCGCTTTTTTAATATGTGAGGGATGAAAGCTAGAGCTGTGGAGATAACTGCATCTGTCTGTAGGTTTCCTGTATACAGATGAGTGGTGTCCAGAAAGTTCACCTGTTCTGCAGAGTAATCTATTTTAAAATGAATAGATGGGTGAAAGATATTAAAGGCAGTGTGGAAGTCTCTCAGCTTTTTTTCTCCCTCTGTCCATATGATGACCAGGTCATCTATATAACGGTAGTATTTGTAAGGTTTGTGGATATATTTGGACAGGAATCTCTGTTCAAGGTCAGCCATAAATAAATTGGCATATGGTGGTGCCATTTTAGTCCCCATTGCAGTCCCCATTATTTGCAGGTAAACCTGTTCATTGAAGGTGAATTAATTGTGGGTCAGGATATATCCATCACCAATGGTAAAATTAACTCATCTGTATACAGGAAACCTGCAGACAGATGCAGTTATCTCTACAGCTCTAGCTTTCATCCCTCGCATATTAAAAAAGCGATTATCTATAGTCAAGCCATCCGATACCACCGCATATGTTCTAGCAATGAGGACCGTGATAAACATTTAAAAACCCTGTCTGACTCCTTCAGGAGAAAGGGCTACAAACCTAATGTCATAACACAGAAAGAAACCTCTGCCATTAAAACACCCCGGGAACACCAGCTGCAATACAAAACTAAAGAAATGACCTCACGTACACCTCTAGTAACCACATACCATCCGGTTCTAGAAGGAATACGCAAAATATTCTACAATCTACAACCACTGCTAACAGAGGACACAGAATTAAAACATATATTCCCCAAACCCCCCATTTTTGCATTTTGTCAGCCACAAATCTCAGACAAACATTGGTGAACTGTAGATTGGCCAATGAAGAGCTTAACATAGAAAATGGCACAAAACCTTGCAATAATTAATTGGTGTAAATTGTGTCAACACATCTACAAAGAGGACACAGCCATGCACAACATAAAGACCTATACTATCATAGGATCATATTCTTGTACGTTATCCAATGTAGTGTACATGATACAATGTACTACTTGCATGTGAGAGAGGCTGCTAAATTGGAGAAACCATCCGGAAATTACATATGAGGATGAATCTGCACAGACATTACATCAATAAGCACAATGAGGAGACTTACTGTACTCCAGTTGGACACCATTTCAACCAGAATAACCACTCCATGAATAAATCCCAAAATCAAAATACTAAGGAAAGAAAGACATTTGAAATTAAATGATTATGTTCTTTAACATTAATAAGTCAGGCCTTAATGGAGACATTAAATTCTTATCTCATTATCAAAATGTCTTATAACCTCCAAAATTCATGATTGTAAATATATATGTGTGTTTATTGATTTTTTTTTTCTCTGCCTTCATCCTGAGTTTGGTTACAGCTTTATGGTTCCTTAGATGTGAAACTATTTACGACCCCCCACACACTTGCACGGCTGGCTGATCAGAACATTTGTTTGTTAATCCTGGAATTTGTTGCTGTATTGTGAATCTATAATCAGTATTGACTCGACAAAATGTTTGTCCAATAAAAAAGGTATCACTATATACTGCAATACTCTGATTATTCATATATATATATATATATATATATATATATATATATATATATATATATATATATATAGAGAGAGATATATATATAGAGATATATATATACATATATACTGTGTATATATATATATATATATATATATATATACTGTATATATATATATATATGGGAAGCTTCCTGGGTGGTCTGGTAGAGCTCTGGCTGTAATGCGGTGACTGGCTTGCTTGCTCCCTGGTAATCTCTGCACTAACTGTCCTTATCATCTCCACTTTAGTAATCCCTCCCGCTAGGGGAATCAGATGGCTGTACCTCCATACCACCTCTAGGTTCTTATCATGGGACAGGGAAGCCTCATAATCGGATTCTTCCTTGAGGCCTATCCCGGAGACCTTGGGGACCCCTTGATCCTTATCCAGGTGGTACAGCTGTGCCATAATTTCATTCCAGGTCCATGGGGCTTACAGAAACATCTCCTGCTGTGAATCAACTCTCTTAGTTTGGTCATACTGAGCTTATCATACTGGGCCATCTTTACCACTTCTTCTCTGATCTCTGTTTCTTGACTTTTCCCATTGATAACGTAATCACAGCCGTTGCCACCAGCTTGTCAAGAGAACGCATCAGGTGGACTGGCCACTGAACTTAGTTTCATGCTGATCTTAGTCTCATGCAGAAAATTTGAGTTCCTTTTACAGCTGTTCCTATGGCAATGTGTAACACCACAACACTTCACTTCAGGATTCTCAAGGCTATTGTCACAAGATTCAAATAATTTACTGTGAACAACAGGCTCTTCTGTATACAATGATTCTGGCTAATTAGTAAAATAACAAAGTATTGGAATCGAGGGAGTAACACATTTATGCTACTATGTCACTAGGCAAATTGGAAGTTGCTTTGAGGTGCATTCATTGAAAGGAGTGCCTCATTTGCATAACAATGTATGTACATTTTAATGTATTTACTTTTAGCAAGCAGCCATTATTTATTTAAGAGCGTGTTGTTTTTTGTTAGGAGGTGAGAGAGAGGGGAGAAAAGGGAAGTTTGAAATAGCAAGCTTGCTGCACTACGATAAATCATATAGGATCTGGCAGTACATGGGCCAGTTTGTATACAAGTTCTACCTCTCACTGCATGCTTATGCCCATGTAGGTGGCAGAGCTAGTGAAAGGAGAGACCTGGTGCAAAACAAGTTTTGGTGCCCCCTCACAGCATGCAAGGAAAAGGGGAGTGATAGAGCAGAGAAGAGAAGTAGAAAGAGAAAATGTATGGAGATTGGAAGATAGTATTGTTAGAGAAGCTAGAGGAGAGAAGGAAGAACAGAGAAATAGAAGCACTAATGAGAAAGTGAAGGACGAGAGGGAAAACGGAGATAGAAAGAAGTGGGAAGGAGATAGTGTTAGGGGTTTTGGCAATTAATATGGTGATATTATTAATATCAATAACCTTTATTAATATTAATAAAAAATTACATATTTTACATATTTGCTAGTTTTGACTAATTCCGAATTCTTACTACACAACATATATATATGAGCATTGGCCTCATGAAATAAACAGAACTGTATTATGTGAGAATATATTTATTATAAATTAATAAAAATAATGATTCAGTATATTTTATTATAACAAGATGGTATAAAAAATGGTAACATATATATATATATATATATATATATATATATATATATATATATATATATATATATCAAGGTGTAGCAATTATTAAGTATTAGTTATTATCACATAGTCCACATAATCATATATAAGACATGCACAATATGCTTACTATCATAAAATATGGTAAAATATGACATTGGACATAGTTTTGATCATTTTGGAATGTTTACAAATATATATTTATTAAGATATCATACCATTTTATTTTCATATGATTTTATAGTCGAATTATAGTATTATCTCTTATTCAAAGGAGAATTTTTTTCATTACAATTAATTATCGGATATATTAGATTGCTATAACAGCTGATATTTGTGGTATTTATAAAAGTAATTAGCAAATTATACATCGACTTATAATTCCCAAATTATAGTGGTATATTGTATATATAAGATAAATATTGATATAGCAATCTATTTTACAGTAAATTAACAAAATATTCCCATGACTGTAATGAAAGAGAAGTGATCAAATGGCTCAGCCCAATGGAGGTCTGGATCTTTTCTTATATTTCAGAATAATTTCTTGGTATGTATAAATTATTTTGTTAGTCGTGGAAATTTATTTATATAGTGCATTTTTAATTATCTATGTTTTGAGAAAAATTCCAATAGTATATGTTAGAATGTTCTTTTTAAGAATTTACCTAAGTTTCTCCCTGGGTGTGTTTGTCCAGGAGTCTGTGCTTGTTGAAAATGTGTGAGTGTGTGTATCCCTCTCTCCATTCTCTAGAACTTGGTTGTCAGATCAGAGAGCTTTCCCTTTTCCTTTGTCTGTCCCCTAATTATACCCATAACTTAATTTGCTTATCAGAAATTTCAATCAGGCTATGTATTTGGCAACCAATCAGAAATTCTAACAATGTCACAAAAGGTCTTTAGAGGCCTTAAAGACTTAAGAATTAAGTGTCAATTAATTTCTTGAAACACCAAAGGGTGCTCTTGAACCTTCAAATTACAACAAAAATTATAATTAAATTAGCTCAACAAACTTTGACCATATTGGTCATAAATAAAACTATAAAAAAGATATGGTTAGCAGGCTAGTGATAATGAGTGTCAGTAATGTTTATCAAGTGGGATATGCGAGCCCTGGGGAGGCCAGGAGGGCGTGATGCGAGCTCTGAGGTCCTCGCGATGAGCACCTCCGGCGCTCGTCGTGAGCCCTACAATGAGCACCGGAGGCGCTCATTGCAGCACCTGTCGGGTGTTGGTCACATGGGCCTAACTGCCTGCAAGGGATGCAAAAGTGTGACCAACATCACAAATGTTACATACACTGACAACTATATATGTGATTATAACATCTTTACATTGGATATGAAGGAAAGATATAATAATATTTAATATTATAATAATCATATAAAAATTGATTTTATTTGTAGAAAAGTTCTGACAATAGAGAGGAGGGGAAGACTAGAGGGGAAAGAGAAAAGAGAGAGAAAAGAAGGAGAGAAAAGGGAAAATAAAGAGGAGATAAATGAATGAGAAGGAAGATTGTGAAATGGAGAGAGGATTGGTAGAGAAGTAGAGACAGGTAAGATGAAGGAATGGGGAGAGGGTGAGAATAAAGGAGAAAAAGTAGAGGAGAGGTGAGAAATGAGTGGGAGAGAGTAGAGTTGAGGAAGAGGAGAGGGACTTGAGAAGGAAAAGGGGGAATGGGGGAGAGAGAAACAGATGTAGAGGAATGCAGAAAGAATGAGGAAAGAGGGTAGTTGGAGAAAATAGTGAGGGGGGAAGAATTGATGGAAGGGGAGAACAAGAGAAAATGGGGAAGGAGTAGATTGGGAAGAGAGGATGGAGTTATAAAGAAATAGAGACAAGAGAGAGAAAAGGGGGAGAAAAGAGAGGGGAGGACGATAGAGAATAAGGAATAGAGAGAAAAAAGAGAGGAGAGAAATTCAGAGAAAGAGGAAACTCATGAAAGGGAAAAGAGAAGAGAGAGATGGGGAGGAAGGAGGATAATAGGGAGAGAAAGGGAAAAGTTAAAGGAAAAAGTGAAGAGAAGAGAAAGAGAAAAAAGGGAGAGAGAGAAGAGGAGAGATGAGTAGGGAAAAGTAAAGGAAGGAGACACAGGAGGGAGAAAAAAGGGAGAAAAAGAGGCAGGAGAGAAAGGAGAAAAGTGATTAAGGGAATAGACAGGGAAGTGAAGATGGGAGTGTGCAAGAGTAAAAATTGCAGGGAGATGAATAGGGAAAACATAAATAGGAGTGAGAGAGAAGAGTGGAAAAGGGGGGCAAGAGGGAGATGAGGGGGAGAAAAGAAGGGGAGAGTGAAGAGGAGAGGAAAAAGGGAGAAAGAACAAGAGAAGGGAAAAATGATAGGAGAAATGGGTAAGGAGAGAGTTGGATACACAGGAGAAGGAAGAGAAAATGAGGAGTGAAGGGGCAGATAAAAAGGAGGAGATAAATAATCAGGAAAGAGATTGGAAGAAGATGCAAAGTGAGAAAAAAATGAAGGAAGAAAGAGAGGTAGAGGGAGTCATAGAGCCAAAGTGGTAAGTGGAGGTGGAGAGAGGACTGGGAGGAGCTGCAGGAGATGGAGAGGGCCATTTAAGGGGGCCAACAGGGGCAAGGGAAGTCGTCAGTACCACCAGAGAACCTCTGGAGGGCCGTGAGGGTCCCAGGAACCACCTGCCACTACAGGCCTGGTGGGGAGGCCTGGTGCAGCTGCAATTATGGTAGCTCTGCTCCCGGCTCAGAACCTGGTCCTGTCTCAGTGATACCCCTTTGGAAGAGGCATTTTTTTTTTACATTTCCTTTGTTGCTTTTAAAAGTTGAATCTACTTATAACTGAGCCAATTAATCCAGAGCTCTTCTTACTTACTTCTGTCCCTCCACATTGTGCTTGCTCACAATACTAGTTGTAGAGGATTATGTGACAGCTTACTGGATGGCACAGACAGTGCACACTCATTTTGTGGCGGATTAAAGCAACAAACACCCTTAGAGGTTACAGAACAAAAGGTGCCCCAGAGCTACATTATGTAGTAAGAATGGGAAAATACACCTTTAATCACCGTCTAAGTTCAAATATGGCGCAATTATGCATTCACATTCAAACCTTGGTGGGAGTGTTTGCTGGTTCCAAGCCAATTAAATCTTTTTTCCCACCACCACTTGCATGCCTAGGAGGGATTTACATGAGAGGAGGCTGGAGCGATAAAGAGCATTAATAGGTGCAGTGTGCATTGCTATTATATGAAGCTTGCTTGCTTTATCTTTATATATTAGTAATATGCAGAGCAATATGGAACTTGCTATATTTTTATGTATGTGATAATGTGCAGGACTATATGGAGGTTACTATACACTTATATATCTGTTTGTGGATGGCTATTTTTACATATGTAATGTGGAGGATTATATGGAACTTGCTATATCAGTACTGTTGCAGGGATATTTGATTAGTACCTGTAGTGCCCATTGGAGTTTTAAAAAGCTTGGTTCTCTACTGGTCTATGATTCTCTTGACCAGTTAAAAAAACAGTAGAGAACAGAGTATAGATCAGTCTTCAGTAGAAGTAGAAGAACCAAATGAGATATATTTACAAGGAAAGAAAGGCCACATCACAAAGTTAAAACTTGGCTTGTATTGACAAACATAAAAATTACAAAGAGCATCATCAATATGATTTATAACAAGACAAAGTCTCTGACACAGCATAGTTCAGGTGCCTGCTCAGGAGAGGTAATTATAGAGACTGGATGACAATTTCTCTCCACATAGCAAGTTAGGAGTTGTGAGGCAGTGTTCCTCCACCTCCAGTATTATTTTTTAATTTGGGCAGTTGCATTATGCTGACATAATGCAGAGTCTCTAGACTCTCAATGATTGTACATTATAAACACACTGAGCCCGATTCAGTTGAGCTCTTGCTCGATCCGGTAGCCCGTAAGTGAGGTCGCAAGTTAATTTGCTACTCAATTGGCGAATTTTTGCGGGCTCCAAACTGGTTACGAGTTACGGCCTTGTAAAAATGTTGATGGTTAAAGCTGTAACTTATAGCCTCCTAAAGACTTTGATCTTTCAAGGCTGCAAGACTTTGCGAAAATCGCACATCTCTATGCAATTGTAAAAATGGCTTACAAATGAACCCTTTCTCACTCACAGAGGCTATAATGTGGACCCTTACATTAAAAAGATCATCTTATATACATCTCACTCATCACATCTACATTGGGACAACAAATAGGGGACAAATGAAACCGCCACATGGCATATATCAAGTACCAGAGGAACATTTCACATATGGTTGTTCAGTCCCTCAATTGTGTCCGACTCTCTGTGAACCTATGGACTGCAACACAGCTACTGATGTCTCTGTCTGTGATTATCCACAAGGTTTGCATGCCAAAGATACTGGAGTGGGTTGCCAGTTCCTTCTCTAGTGGACTGTGATTTGTCTGACCTCTCTGCTATGACATGCCCACCTACAGTAGCCCTACATGGTATAGCTCACAGCTTCATTTAGGTACTCAAGCCCCTTCACCACAACCACAATACACCACACAAATGTAGAGAGTATTCTGAGAAACCTAAATTCAGCTCCATTTGACTTAAATTTATTGTGCGTCTTGGGGTGCAGTTCTGTAGAGAAGTGAAACAGAGTTACAACAATGTAGCATTATAACACTATATTTCTTATGTTACAGAAGATAAAGGTGTGTGTATGGTCACAGACAACATGTTTTATAACATTTTAAATGTTTACAAAGTCTACAAATGTCTTCCTCAATGCCGAGGGACTGCCCCAATGAAGAATAATGGCATATGATAGGTATTCAATTAAATTAAAGGTTGTGCCCAAGGCTATTACTTTATAAGAGTATGTAGATATAGGGCTACAGTATACCTTTACGATATTGATATTCAGTCCCCACATCCTTTTAGTAATTGTCCTTTATGATGATATGTGACACTGTTATACACATCAGGAGAAGAGGTTTGGGAACCACTGGTCTAAAGGAAATGGAAGAGGCAGAATTACAGATACAATTAGGTTGGGTCAGAGAGGAAGTGCGAGTTTACTGAGGTAGGAAGGATTCCATTAGTAGGAGTGGGAAGGGATCTGATAGAAAGTCAATATGAGGTGAATGGCTCCAGATTGGAGTATGTTATCTTCACCTAGTGGTCAGATAATATAACCTGCACATGGGAATATCAGGTTTAATTTGACTATTTTTAAAGCTACAACAATTAGCGTAGGGAGGGAGACAGAGTGGGTCAGAATAAGCCAGGAGATGTATAAAAGGCTCTAAGGTTTGGAAAAGAAAGAGACAGAAGTAGCTATGCAGCAAATTAAGGGAGTTCAGGAAGGGGTTTAGCCTTACTGAGTGGAAGATATTGGACAGATTAAACTAATTAAAAATGAAGTATTACAAAATATGCATTTTGGTAGAAGCAATTTTATCTATTCTTAAAGGGTGGTGGCAGTGGACAGAGTGGTTCAGAAGGAGAAGTATGAATGCATCTATTTTATATTCAAGCATTGGAGCTTCAACTATAAGTCTTATAAACCCTAAAAAACCTAATTGCAGTGTAATATAACACTGACAATCGGTAGACATGTTTTACATGCTATATGTGGCCATCAACAGATTGCACTGCCTTAATTTCAGAGAATTCTACCAAAACATTAATCACACTATACATATTTTATTGTAATAACATTTACCAAATGAATACTGCAGAGTACACAAAAACAAAGCAGAAACAATAATAATGCCTATGGTATAATAAAAAGCTTAGAAATATTGGAAGGTGGACCTAATCACATTTTTCAGAGCAGAAAATAATGATCTGTTTTCTAGCTCGAGATCCCCAGTTTGGGGTTGCATCAATCTGATCTCATGTTCTCAGCATCCAGAGTCGTTTCCTATGGTTACTAAAAAAGGAAAACAGAAAAGCCAACACAATAACATAACAATATATATTGTACTTTCTCCAAAAGTTGGACTCTTACAATTAGACAATAAAATGGTTTCTCCCAAATTGTCCTGCTGGTTACCCAGCTTCTTCTTTTTCACAGAAACAAGGAAGAACATGTACAAGGAAGTTCATAGCCTTTTTATTTACTAATATGTAGCCTTATTAAATTGAAATTTAAGCACATAGCATATTTTTTTACAGAAGTTTTTAGTTAGTGAAGACCTTGCTTTTGGATAGAAGTTCACTAACTAAAAACTTCTGTAAAAAATATGCTATGTGCTTAAATAGAGCCCTATTTAATTGACCATATTGCAATTTAAAAAAGGCTGATGATATGTACTTGCTTTGATATATAAATATAAAATAGACACATGCTATGGAAGTGTTAAGAAAGTTAAAAAAATATGGTTACAGATCATTTATATTTTTCAGCATATTGAGAAAATATAAATACAGTGTGTTAATACTAAAAATATCAGTTAATGATGAGTAATGTTTGATTATTTGTACTCACATTTATTTTAAATATGAGTTTACTTTTTCAGTTTAGTGAACTGATAACAATCTATTTTTTTGTTTAGTATTCATTATAAGCAGAAGTACAACAATCTACTTGTCTTCGGTGAATTTAGATTTACTGTCTTCCTAGTTAAACTGTCAGAGACTGAATTGATTTTATTACAACAACAAAGACGACAATTTAAAAGGTATTTTTTAATTGCTTTATTTATTTTTCATTTGACATATAATCCATATAACAAAGGTACATTTTTGCTGCAAATAAGCAATACACAGTATTTTTGTATATATGTGTAAAATTACCCTTATCAGTCATGCCTCTTCATTGCAATATTTTGATATTTGTATGACCTTTTCAGTGACTACATTTTACAAACAAACATCTTCTTTAGACAGAACATTACTTCAACTAAATGTTCCTTGTTATAGTTGCGCCACTTGAAGAGACAGCAATATGTACATAGATAGAGGCATCATTGAAATTCTCTACCCCAAAGAAAATACCTCTTGCAGCTGAAAAAACAGTGTAACTGGCTATAGCATTGCATTGTGATATGATTTTTGTGAAACTGGCTCAATACACACCGTAAACTTTGATGGTACAATATTGAGGATTGTACCAAGACTTAAGGTATGACAAGTTATAGTGATACCAGAACTAATTCTGGTATTTTAATATTGAGCCCAGTCATGTAAATCAGCACCCCAAGAACCCTCAGAGACATTGAGCCTTTTGCATTCACTGTCATGTCAAATAAAGAAAATAAGTATATACAACAGCTAAATAATCTGCAAGTTAACAAATGTGCTACAAGCTAATAAATGATTTAAGAGAAATACAATACTAATTTTATTAAACAGAAAGACAATTTCTTATGAAGGCATATAGACACTTGCTGAGATTAAATAATGCTAAGGGATTGTTGAGAGTGTACCAGTCTAATTCCCATGCAAGGCAAGTGGCTCGCAGTCCTTGCTGTCATTCAGCAATTTTAATGGTTTCTATAACCATTCAGTTCTTCAAATATTAACATTAGAGATAGCATCAATAAATCTTTATTTATAATGTAATATGTGCACAAATGTATTTTCTTACTTAGGAAATATGTTTAATTATAAGATGTGTGATTTACAGTATATTACCTGGAAATTGAAAATTAACTTACTTTAACAGCTATATACACAGGAAAGCATATCCAAGTATTTGCATACTTTATCATGGGTAATGTCACCCAGGAAAATACATCTATTAACGCCGGAGGGCCAAAGTTTTCATCTTCTTAATGTGAACCGATAGCATGTTGGTCTTAAGGATTTACCTGATTTCCATACAACTAGCCATCTTTGGCTAGTTTTGTGGACCATACTCACATACCATTCACAGTGAACAGGAAAAGGTCTGACCAAAGCAGCATCACAATGGTCTTTCCCTCCTCTGTTGTGCCTCTCTTTAAACTATTCTACAGTTTATGGAAGGACTTCAGGAGCTGGTAAAAGTCTGCTCCAAAATGTCACTTTAGTTGACCGTTATTGGCAGGTGGAGGTTCTTCCCAGTCCTGGCAAGTACTTGCTATATAAGTCCATCAGTGGCTCTGTATAATAATGTGGACATGAGCCATTAATCGTTATAATGTCATGATTATAATTAAGAAACAATAAAGCATAAATATGAGTGTTTTTAATTAGGTTAATTAAATACTTCGATAATCATCAATGCAATTACTTCTGAGAAGTCCTGAGAGTAAGAGATTCACAACTTCTGGAACCATCACCTTTCTTCTTGGTCTCTCTTATGTACAGTACTGGAAAAACATATTTGCCCCTTTCTTTATTTCCATTATTACATATTTGTTTAGCTGATTTTTTTGCAAATTATTAGAGAAATTCTAATATTATGTAAATGTAATCTGAATGAACAAATATCACTTTTTTTTTAACTTATTTAATAAAAAAATGTCCAACTCCACCTAGCCTTGTGTGAAAAAGTAACTGCTGCTAGTTAAATCAGTCAAATTAATGGGAAAGTATAGTCCGTTAATTATTATTATTATTATTATTGTTTATTTGTAAGGCGCCAACATATTATGTAGCGCTATGCATAAGTTGTGATCAAGGCAAAACAATATTAGCACATTACATAAGATGGAGGGGCCTGACTTTGACCTTAGAATCCAGTGTCCATAGTGCTTTCTCCAAAGCACCGTGCAAGATTGAAAACTAGCAGACTTACAGTTGATTACAGCCATCACTGTTCAATATAAACCTAATTTATTTTGATAAGTTACCAGTACAAATATTCAAAACATCATATTATGCCACATTCAAAGAAAATTCCGGAAAAAAATAGGAAAAATGTTGATATCTAACAGTGTGGAAGGGGTTACAAAGACATTGGATGCGGGATCCCATTGGACATGGGATCCCACTGAACAACAAACGTGACATAATCACCAAATAGTTGAAAAAAATACAGACAGTACAGAACTTAACCCAACTTAACCCAATATAGATGTTGTAGTAGAACCAGAAATGAGAACTATTATCTAGAAATACTACCTAGCAATATTTATTTATTATGAAAATATGTTTTATTATATTTTATAAGGGTGCCACAACCTTGGTCAACACAGGGGATATGAGCATTGCATAAATTTGTTTATCAAATGGGAGTGACTTCACACGACCATGCTGTTAACATACAGACATTGACATGCTGTGCGTCTGAAAAAGTAACAGATTCTTATTGTCTGGAACCTCCCTGTTTCTCCCTCATTGCTGCATGGGGTAGGTTCCAGAAGGTAAGAATTTTTACTCTGGAAGCTTTTTTGATGTAAGCAAAGTATACATTTTATATCACAATTACATTGACGAGGATCACATTAGTTGATTGATTAATCTAGTTAAAACATTTACATAAAGCAAAACTATTTTGCCTAAAAAGGTCATTTTGCAAGCTTTTATAAAACAAGGACACTTTATATTTTCCAGCTATATAGAGAACAAATATGTTTTAGAATTAACCTATAGAATTAGAATATAATAAAAATAACTTTTTCTGAATGCCACAATCAGTTTTGTAGAAGGAAGCAGGTCAGGGAGGGGAGGTAGAGGTGTAGGAGAGCAGGAAGGCAGGAGGTATGTGCCCCCAGATGTAGGCACACATGGTGTAGCAGCAGAGGGTCAGGGGCCTGATCCAAGGGTGGAGGTAGTGGGGTGAGGGGTAGGCCCCAGGGAGAGATCAGGAACTCCAGGCACAGTTGGGAGGAAAAGAAGTTGTCCCAAAGCACAGGGCCCACAATTTTACCCCACAGGAGATAGACATCCTCCTCAGGGAAATCCGTGCCTGGTATGGCATAATACATGGTGGGAGGGATGTGAGGCCTAACCTGAAAACACATGCCTGGAATGAGGTTGCTGCAGCTGTTGCTTCATAAGGGGTTGCAAACAGGGATGTGAGGTCTGTCAAACACCGATATGATGACTCCAGGCACAGTTGGGAGGAAAAGAGGTTGTCCCAAAGCACAGGGCCCACAATTTTACCCCACAGGAGATAGACATCCTCCTCAGGGAAATCCGTGCCTGGTATGGCATAATACATGGTGGGAGGGATGTGAGGCCTAACCTGAAAACACATGCCTGGAATGAGGTTGCTGCAGCTGTTTCTTCATAAGGGGTTGCAAACAGGGATGTGAGGTCTGTCAAACACTGATATGATGACTGCTGGATGAAGAGGATGATGGCAGCGAAGGCCAGAGCAGCCTGTGCAATGGTGGTGGACCACCAGTTAACATCACATTATGCAGATGGGAGTGGACTGGCCATTCTTTCAGGCAACTCTGCAATGTGAGTATCATATATACCATCACAACCCCATATGCCCACGCATGAACCCCAGACACATAGATAACTGACATACAATAGCACTGTGAGATCTCTGGTTAAGATTACAGGTATATAGGGCAGCAGGAAGCAAACATATTATCATAATTGTTATCAATGAAATGTCTGTCCAATACCTGCAGTTAAAACTGATTCTGAATAGCAGTTGCCAGTTCAGATTGTGTTAGTGTTATGTTTGCTGTTTGTTCAAAGTTCATATAAAACAAAAAAGTTAAAATTTAAATTGCAATTGTGTATTTCTTGTCATGAGTTCCCCTGTCCCTGTCTTCCCCATATTAAACTGCACTGTTTAGAGCTGTCTACTGCTTGGAATCTATCTACAGCATTAAATGAGGTATAGCTGTAGATCAAGATTTATTTTACATCCAAAAGAGACTACATGTATGGGTGTGCACACTGCTGCATATGTGGTTACAGACACTGAAGTACTGCATGTGCGTGTCATTTACTAGCCTAACCTGGACCATAAGCATGTTAACAACCATTGCTGAGAATTGGTCATAGATTGGTCAGTCTCACACACTGCAAAGCAGATTCAGATGAGCATGTGTCCTAATGAACTGCAGATGGCACACCACACCAGCATTACATATATTGATATGAGCCATGGGACCTTTCCTGTTGGTAGCAGCAGTCATAGTGAGCAGCCTCTAGATGTCACTGCATTTTACTGTCGATTAGATTGTTAGTGGTTTAGGGTGGGGGTTAGGGTAAGGGTTATGATTAGGGTGAGGGCTAGGGCTTGTGGGTTAGTGTGTAAGGTGAAAATATTGTATAACAGGAAAGATCCGAGCCATGATCCACAATGCTCATGATACAGGTCAATGTTCATCTGCATAAAACAATCACCACAGCCAATGACAAGTGACCATGACACAAGGGATATGGAAACACACAGCTAACAATTGTTTAGAGAATCAATACTCTATTTTACTCATGTCCTCTTATTTTAGTACCCAGGAGGCGTACCCCGGCCGCAGAGACACAGGCGGTATCTCCACAGGAGGAGAAACCCCATTCACCAACACAAGTGGTGGTGGAGGAAGCTGTAGGCACGGCGCATCAGCAGCAAAACCATTGTGGGGAACACCCCCACGGGCCCTCACATGCATCATGGGCACGTTCCCAGCCATTTGAACCAATTGACAAGTCATGGAGCAAGCAGCCACTTGCAATGATGTTGAGGTCCCGGAGACCACTTTCAACAGGCCCACCACTGCCACCTAGTGAGATGCAATGGATGCGGTGGCCGGACCCCAGTGCTTTATTAGGGCACTATTAGACCGGACCCCAACAGATGTGGCCCCAACAGATGTTGCCCCAACAGACCGGGCCAACACCATCACGACGGGAAACAACATCACCACAAGCCTCACCATCGGCACAGGTCACACCATCAGAACAGGCCACACCATCAACACTGGCAACATCTCTGGCTTCACCACAGCCAATCCCCTGTCCAACTATATCTAGTGACAGACCTTACACACCCTCAGAAGGCACCTGGAGGAGCTTTTTGCGTCACATCCGCATGGATGATGATCGGATGATGACAGCCCAGCTTGAAAGGCAAAATTATATTGATATCGATCAAGTCAACAGCATCCGATCACTATATGGTAAGGTGAGGAGGCATAATCAAAGGATGGAGAGGTATGAGGAAAGGCTCATAGGGACAGACAAGCCCGGACACATCTCATGGAGGGCTAGTGCAGTTGGTGAAATGCTAGGTCAATACTCTCCAGCCTTCGGTTCCACAGGCTGACACCACTGCAACCAGAGCCTGCAGCCTCCTGATCCCACTCCTTACCACCAACGCCAGCTTCTACACAGTCATCCCAGTTGGACACAACCTTCAATCCAATACCTCCTCGCCGCCCAGTGCTCAGAAAGACGAAGTAGGTAGTCTGATGGTTCATGAGGATAGGATTGAGAACCACTGCCCTAAGTCCTCCTCATCCACACTCATTATTTTGTATTAAAACTGACATACTATTGGTTGGCCACATAGTGTGTACACGTATGGTTATGTTGAAAACATCTGCAATTGATGTTCAATGTGGATTGCTGTTGAGATGAGGTGTTGAAGTCAATCCAAATGGTGTTGTGATTGATATATTGTTCTAGTCTCTGTAGGTTTTTATAGCCCAATCTCACAACAATGAAAGCATGTTCCTAAAGCCTCTTCTTTCTATGTCACAGATTCAGCACATCAATTTCGGATTATTCCTTAATATCTGAAAACACACTGTGTGTGGGATAGATTTGTATGACATTATCCATTATTAGTTGCATCTGTTCCATTGAGCAGATATAAACAAGTCTCTTGCCCCCCTGCGATCCACCCACACCACACCCATGATATAAATGCACAGTCTTGTACATTTCTGATTGTGCTCTGTGTATGAAATAAAGCACGAAGGCGCTCATTGTAGAGGGCCTCGCAAGGGTGAAGCAGTCATGCAGCACTTAGGCTGCAATGAGCGATGAAGGTGCTCATTGCAACCAGCGGAGCCATCACAGTACCTGGTTCCAGCCAACAGGGGGTCGTGATGAGCGCCTGAGGCTTGCAACACCCTTTACCTGGTTCCTGCCAGTGGTGTGTCTGTTCCCTCCTTCCCCCTCATCCTTCTCCTTCCCCTCCTCCTCCATTTCCCTCAAACTCCTCCTCCATCCTTCCCCCTTCTCCTCCTCCTCCCTTTCCCCCTCTCACCTTACTTTTAATGAGCAGCTCCTGCTGCTCTCTCCACCCTGCAGCACCGGCTTTTGGCTGTGTCCCAACCGGCATATGCTAATGAAGTGACGCGCATGTGACGTCACGTCATTAGCATATGCAGGTTGGGACACAGCCAGGAGCCACGCTGCAGGGAGGAGGGAGCAGCTGGAGCTGCTCGCCTCATAGTAAGGTGACAGGGGAAAGGGGGAAGGGAGCAGGAGGAGAAGGAGAAGGGGGAAGGAGGGAGGAGGAGAATGAGGGAAAGGGAGGAGGAGGGAAAGGGAGGAGGAGGGGAAGGAGGGAGGATGAAGGGAAAGAGGGAGGAGGATGGGAAGGAGGGAAAGGATAAGGGGAAGGAGGAAGGAGGACGATAAGGGGGAAAGAGTGAGAGGGAGAGGGGGGTTAAGAGACACAGGAGAGGGAGAGAGGGGAAAGAAACACAGGGGAGAGAGCGCGGGGTAAAAACACAGGGGAGGGGGGAAAGAAGACACAAGGGAGGGAGAGGAGGGAAAATGAGACACAGGGGTGGGGGGAAGAGACACAAGAGGGAGGGGGGATGAGATATGGGGGAGGGGAGAAAGAGACACAGGGGAGGGAATAGGGGGGAAAGAGACACAGGGGAGGGGGGAAGAGACACAAGGGAGGGATGAGATATGGGGGAGGGGGGAAAGAGACACAGGGGAGGGAATAGGGGGGAAAGAGACACAGGGGAGGGGGGAAGAGACACATCGAGAGAGAGTGGGGTAAAAACACAGGGGAGGAAGAAAGAAGACACAAGCGAGGGAGAGGAGGGGGAAATGAGACTCAAGGGAGGATGTAGACAGGGGGAGAGACTCGCGATTAGCGCCGAAGTTGCTTACTTTGGGTGGCAAACAGCATTGCCAGAATTAACATTTTATTCCCATCATTTTTGATGGTCAAGTAGCTAGTATGTAATAATAAACACACCTTATTATACACATGCTGTGATAATACACAATAATGTGATACTGTAGAGTAGCAAAATTCCCCTGAAGGCCTGATAACAATATGACAGTTGATAATGTGAATTGATTGATAGAAAAACACTTAATGGGATGTCACCAAATGATAATAGGTTTACATTTTGGCACATGGCCACAATGGTGCGGGACTTTCCAGGATGGGCATAGCAGAGATTATCCCTGATGGCGGTGAGTTGGCTATTGCTCCATGTGCCTCTGCACAACCTCCATGTGTTTTTCCGGCCCTTCATGATGGGTTAGATTATATTTGTGTAGTGTATGTTCCCCTGGTCCCCTTCTGGATTGCTAAATTGTGCTGGTGAACGGGCTTGTGTACCTCAATGAAGCTGTGAGCTATACCATGTATGGCCACAGGTCAATACAGAGAGGTCAGACAAATCACAGTCCATTGGAGAGGAAACTGGCAACCAATTCCAGTATGTTTTCCATGCAAATCTTGTGGATACGCACAGCCAGAGATATAAGTAATTGTGCTGCAGTCCATAGGGTGACAGAGAGTCGGACACAACTGAGGGACTGGGCAAATCTGAAATGTTCACCTGGTACTTGATATATGTGATGTTGCAGTGTAATTTGGCCACTATTTGTTTTCCCAATGTAGATGTGATGAGAGAGATGTATATCAGATGATCTTTGCATTTTTAGGGTCCACATTAGGGCCTAGAAAGGCTTAATATGGCAGCCATTTTCATGTATTTGTGTTGCAATTTAATCATGTGGTGTCTCTTTAATTGCTTTCAGCATCTTGCAGCATGACATTTCATATTGGCATATGCATGACCGTTACAAAATACGAAGAAAAAACATATTTTTGAAGCTATTTGATATTTGGGAATTGTTGTACAAGTAATTATAATGCCATCTATTGCTTTGCCCATATTTTAAAGTCAGTTGGTATATTTTGAACCCATAAGATTATGGTCACCATTTGCCATTTGCGGGCTTGACTGCTTTTGCGGTCTTGAGGGATTTTAGCAATTAAATAGCGAATTGCGATTTTGACGCGTGTAGCTCTTGCGGACTTAAAAGATCAAAGGCTTTAATGGGCTGTATGACCTGGTTTTAACAACCGCCAAGGAATTCAAGCCTGTAACATGAAGGCTGTTTGCGGCTTGCAATAAAAACGCCAATATAATAGCAAAATAACTTACGGTCTCCATTACGGGCTACTGTAACTTACAATTGCTCAATTGAATGAGGCTCCTAATGTCTATAAAGGCGAATACAAATAAATATTCTGTTGATTATCATTGTATAGTTTTCCTTTTTTAATTACAAACAATGTAGCATTTTTTTTTTTTTAGTTCAATTTTCTACTGCAAAATTATTTCTCCAACACACAGCAATAATAATACTTCTATTAAAGAGTACTTTATTGCTTTGTTTGGTGTGAGATTTTATTGAGTGAACTGATTCTGCAATCACCGTTTCAAAGGAATGCACTAAAAATGTAATTGTTATCTATATAATTGGTTTATCACAACAAACTAATAAAGTATGTTATTAAATGTGGTGCTTAAATTATGTACATATAAAGTATATTTATTTATAAGATTTTGGTTGACCCAATGTTCAAGTTTTCAGGTGAAAGCATACATGACTAATTTAATTGCTACATACAAGTTTACTAAATATGTTTTCTATTAATTAAAAGTTTATATTTTATGTTTGATATGTGGTAGATATTATTTATGACATTATTTCACAGCATATCTCATCAACTATTTTAATTACGTCATATAACAAATATTAACAAATATTATTATTTTAGTAGATTGCATGTTATTTATTAGATTATCACTAAATTACATTTATAGAAAAAAAATCTTTCATAATGCTAAAACTTAGTACAACCTCAGTTGAAAGGGGATGGAGGATTCACAAATGTTCATTCATTTCATCCCAAAGATGACATCCTTTTATTGAAAAAAAAAGAAAAATAATGTGGTTGCATAAGTCTGCACACCCTCTTAGCGCCGAAGGCTCTCCTGGCCAGCAACTGCGACCCTCGCAAACTTTACGTCACAACGCAAACAACACGACACACCAATTACGACCCTCGCAAACTTTTACTCGCAACAACATACGACACACGTTAACACACATTACGACCTCGCAACACTCGGACGCAACTCGCGAACATTACAAAATTCAAAACACAATAAATACACACAGCACATACATAAACAACTTACCTACAGCAACAGGGAGCATCCAGGACCTCAAAAAAGCAACTTACACCTTCATTTCACTCAAAATAAAAGAGTTTACACACTAAAAAAATTTCATAAGCGACAGAAAAAATGGCCGTCGAGCAAAACGAAAACGAGGCTACACACGCAAACACCATACGAGACACGTTACCAGACATTACGACCTCGCAAAAATCGGACGCAACACGCCAGCATACAAACATTTAAAACACAATAAATACACACAACACACACATAAAAAGCTTACCTACAGCAAGAGGAACCATCCAGCACCTCAAAAAAGCAAGTTACACCTTCATTGAAATAAAAATAAAACACTTTAGACACTAATAAAACCGCTAAGCGAGAGAAAAAATGGCCGACGAACAAAATGAAAATGAGGCTACAGCACTCTCAACACGGAAAACACCACAACACACTCGCAAAACACCACAAGAAACTCGCAAAACACCACGAAGCACCTACGGATAATCCGCGAAGACGCATACCACAGATAACTCGCCATTTTACGCCAATGCGGAAGTACACCACTACGCTAACGGTTTCGTCTCGCGCACGCACAGTATTACACTGCATACATTCATCACGCTTACACAGCAGCTCCACACCACTAATGCTGCAGCAACATCAAAACACATTGACAGCTCTTCAACACAATGCTTCAAAATAGGTAAAGTATATTCATTTATTAATGTATTATATATTTCATTATTATACACCAAACAGCATTAGCTCACTTACAATTTCATTGCCGTCATTTTTTGACGGGCAATTCGCTAGTATATATATAAAGAGTGAGGTAGCCGTGAATGTCCAGTAATCCAGTTGAATAATCAGAGTATTGCAGTGAATAGTGATACCTTTTTTATTGGACAAACGTATTCATAATAAAGCGACAAGCTTTCGAGAGATAATGCCTCTCTTTATCAAGTATCACTTTTTGACTTGACAAAGAAAGACATTATCTCGCGAAAGCTCTTTGCTTTATTATGAATACATTTGTCCAATAAAAAAGGTATCACTATTTACTGCAATACTCTGATTATATATATATATATATATATATATATATATATATATATATATATATATATATATATATATAAATATATATATATACATGATGCATAGTTTGGTTAAAAAGTAATTTTTAGATATTAAGTTTTGGTTGCATTCAATATATTTACTATAAAAAATACATACCTTTTCATTTTAATTAAGCATCAAGACTTAGTTGTGCCTTTGCACTAATATACCATTTTCTCTACTGATTCTCTTAAGAAAATATATATTTTAACACAAGTTTCCAAGACCATTTAATAAAAAAAAAAGTAGTGCAAACTGAGATTTAGGATTAAATGGATTACTGTGGTTGTATCTCTAGCTCTGTCAAGAAAATCATATATTTTAGACTCTTAAAGCTAGCTATTGTTCCATGACCGGAAAAAGAAAAGGATGTACAAAAATACTTGAAATAGATATTTTATCTTAACCCATTCAGAGCTTTATAGCTTATACCACCAAGTATATATGTTTAGTTTTATAGGAAATGTTCTTATGTTTTAAGTTTAAAAATAATCCGGTTGTCACACCGAACAAATTTCTTCTCCAATCATAGTATATTTTATGTTAATATCTGTCCCTTAGTTTCCTTTTAGAGCATCTCTGTCTTTTTGCTCTCAGCAATCAGATATCTGCTTTTCAGCTCATGTGATGCTTATTGAATTTATGGATATATATTATCTCTTCTAATACTATTTCAGTCTGTTCACATGAGATGATGCCCCTGCTTTGGTGCATTTGTTCAGCTAGAATGTATTGGATTTTCATGAGAATAAGTTTAGCTGCCTAGAAAAATGTCATATTGTAGTAGAATCACACTAGATTCTTCCTTATGTTTTTGTTTGTGTGGTCTGTGGTACTTCACAAACATGTGAAGAAGTGCTGTATGTAACAAACTGCTTTGGTCCTGATAAATGGCGGTGCACAATTAAATCAGGCCACCAAAGTAGGTGTCCTTTTTTGGGCATTACTTATAGATCTATTTTAAGTGAGAATATGTTCTGTAATTATAAACATGATAACAAAAGGAATAGATAAAAAGATTTGTTTATTCTTTGTCCAGTTGACAAAAAAAGAAATAATTATGTTACAATATTCTGGATTCATCTCATCATTACCATTTTTTGCTATAAAATAACTTTAGTTATCCACTATTCACTTTTATTAAGAATGTACTTTTCATTTGTAATTTATAGACATACACAGTATAGTTGTCTGTTTGAACAGGGAGTACATTAGTAGTATTTGTTTACATTCTTTTTAAACAGGTCAAACATCAATCAAATTTTGTGCCAATCACATATAATAGTTATCAAACTGCGGTTCGTCGTCACTCTTGCGAGCCTCGCGTAGCGAGCCTTTAAAGCACAGAAGTCTTCCGAGCTTGGAGCACTTAGCCGATGAGCGCCTTTGGTGCTTATCGCCTGCGAGCCTCGCAAAGCGATGCGAGCAGTTCAGGCACTGAAGGGACTTAGGGAGAAATGAGTGCCGAAGACCCTCCTGCAAGACTCGGGAAGCGAGGCGAGCCATTGTGGCTTTGAAAAACGTGCGTGTGGAACTTAACGTGGGTAATGCGGGACTTAACATCCAAACCACGCAAATTGAGAAACACACAGCACAGGGGGGACAGCCAGCACGTCTGGGAGTGAGGTTGCACGCCAATCGAGTAAGCGAGAAAAAAATGGCGGACGAAAAAAAATTAAACGAGGCTACACAACCCCTCACCACGCAAAACACCGACAGGCACATACGACTTTTACCCACGGACGTACGAAGTACAAAATACACTATTAGGAAGGACGGAAAATGCTCACAAGCCATGTAACACATAGACAATTGTAGCCATTTTACAACACTAACTTGCAACTAATAACATTACGAATTTAAAATGGCACTTTACTAGGCAAAAAAAATGGTTCACCCTCGCTCACGCAGCAATTTATACTGCACACTTAACACATTGCTGACACTTTTTCCTCAGGGCAGCAACAGTCCAAATGTATATTGTAGGAAAAACAAAAGAGATTGTTAGCTCTTCAGGATATTGATTGCTGGATATATTAATCTATGAATTAATTAATTAATTAATTAATTATTATAAAAAATGTATATATAAAAAATAAAAATATACGCTAAATAGCATATTTTACACTGCCGTTACTTTATGAATACATTAATGCTTTGCACTTCCTAATACATTTATTCATTCCTAATTAATTATTAATGTACATTAATTTAATAATTTAATAATTAGAAATGGAAAATAAAGTTAATTTCCACTGCACTAAAAACATTTTACATTTTACACTGCACTTATATATCTGGATTGCTGCTCATTGGCTGACAGCTATAGGACTCTCAAAGTAGTTACATATTTACATTACTTTATTATGCTCTGAGACCTTAAAACATTTTCAAATTTACACTGAACTAAAAAAGTTGTATATTTAACACTGTACTTATATATCTGTCTTTGCAATGAGCACCGAACATGATCGTTGCAAAGCACAAATTTTGAAGTACACGAGGAGAGAGTCTCGCAATAAGCGCCGAAGGTACTCAGAGGAGCAAAAGTACACAAGGGGAGAGGCTCGCAATGAGCGCCGAAGGTACTCAGAGGAGCAAAAGCCTTACATTCTGTGGCAAATAACATTGCCATGGCTTCAAATTTTATTGCTAGCATTATTGACGGGCAAGTCGCTAGTATTAATATAGTATTTGAGTCACTTAATTAATAGCTCAATGCTCTTCATATCTGATACAATATTTGATAGTTCAGGCCCTTCTCCAATATGTTAATTTAGATACAAAATCAATCGTATGTGGAGGTCACACAAATCAGATAATAAGTTACTCACCCAAGCAAAACATGAATTGCTGAAAAACCCTTCCATGGGGCCCCATGCATATATTACTGAAGTTCTCTTACAAGCAATCTCTGCATTTATCATTCATTAATGGCACATAATGCGGCAGAAAAGACCATGGATGCAGTACTGTGTATCATTTCTGCAAGGTGAAGTAGCACAAGTAAATATCTGTAGATACACCAGTTTGCTTTTCTTCATCCAGAAGAAAAGTATTGATTTATATTATAGTTTCTGCCTATCACCATTCATAGACAGACTAGAACTGTTTGAGGTAATTATTTACATTTTTACCATTGTCGCTGAAAGAAAAACATCACTTTCATGACAAATCCCATAAAGTGTAACATTGTTCTATGACTAGCAAGCATATAACAATAGCCACACAAAGTTACAATTAAAATTGCAATCTCAATATACACTGTACAGTAGCTGCCTTTTTTGATTGCCATTCAGAGTGTAGTTGCATCTTGTCATCAGACAATTATGTTATGTTAATTAAAAGTTATAAAAACAAATGATATATAGACAAAAAATGTGTGTCCCAATCACACCCTAAAACAGAGTGCAGCAAAATCAAAGTGACTCTAAAGTTCATCAGCAACAGTATAAACTGAACTCTACGGTTTGATTAAGATTTGCTCATCCTTAGGAGCTGCTAATGAGCTTTATCCATTTCTTTTAAAGGTATATTAAAGTTTCCTGTATTATGAATGCATCTGATAGAGGAGAATCCGTAGTGTTTGAAAACATTTTTTGCATAAAAAAATCCCCAAATAAACATTAATAGGCTTACCTTGAAGTTATCAAAATGTCTTCTATTTGCTGGCAATTTAATTTGTAAACTCCTCCCAAAAACCCAGCATAAATTAGCATAACATTAATAATTCATTCTGGCCAATCCGAGGCAGCTGCAACATTGTAGCAAAGTATGGGAATCCTGTCTCTTCAGCAAAGCATCATGGGATTTGTAGTATTACACATATCCATGGAAAAAAAGGAGGAATAAAGAGTAATTATCCAGGGTATCTCTAGAAAACAAATATAATAATCGGATATGAACACATATCTCCTAAATTATGTAGTTATTGAGAAAATATCATTGGCAGTGTGAAAATTGACCATAGAAAGCAAAGAGAAAAAAGTACACCTTTAATTCCAATGATATTAAATACCCTAATAGAATGATCCTGCATATGTGGAAAAAGAATCTAAATCAAAATACCTTATTAAAATATGATTTTATTAATGTACACAATATACACAAAACAGTAAAATAACTAAAAACACGGTAGTCCGGCCATCTACAAAATTACATTATATAGATGCAAATCCTAGATGATAATTGAATTAATCCAACTGTACATCTATATAGAATATGATATGAATCTATACAGATTAAATCAGAAATAGAGATAAATTCAACAATGGGCTAGTAGATACAAATCTATATAGTTAGTTAGAAATTCATACAGTAGAACATAAGTATACAGTATCTAGGTTGCATATGTGTCCTTGATTTATACATTCATAATGCAAGTGCCACCTTCATTCTATAGTGGGGAGTGTATAGGCAGGTAGGGGAGACTATAGTTGTACCACTGTGGCCCTCTCTGAAAATACACTAGCAGTAGAAGTATATGGAGGCCCGCTAGTTACCTCCCTGACTGCCTGTATAAATAATAGCTATACTGTCTATTCTGGGACTATGCCCACCACCTGCCCACTTACCCACTCAGAATGACCTCTGTGAATTGCATGTGTAACTCATAACATCAGCTGAGCTTGGATCCCATGCAAAAGGAGATCCAACAGCATGGAATCGAAAACCGGAAGTAGGAAACCGGAAACCGGAAGTAGACTGCCGGAACCGGAAGTGATCCAACGCGCTCGTTTCGCGCCAGCTTCAACAGGGATCGTGACGATGAAGGCGGCGCTCCACTATTTAAAGGTAAGTGATTGTCTTTATCCACATAAGATGTGTAAATCAATCTTCAATAAGCCAGGATCAAAGGGAGTTTAATGAATCAGACCTCAAAGGAAGAGGAACAAGTGATTAGCTTATGTATTATTACCAAATGACATGTATTTGTGCTTTGGGCATACAGAAATAATTTCAATATTAGCATCATATCACATAGTCTTATTATATCACATATTATCATCACTTTGTCCAATATCCTCATTAAACAATATATAATTAATATTTAAATGGATCAGAACAGAGGATCCTATGATTATCATAGTATTGGATAAAACTGGGCTCACCAAAACCAACTTCAAAGACATTGGTCCTACAGGCAAAATTAGTTACACAGTTATCTCTAGGCATACTGTGTAATCAAATCAATAGACAGCACAGACGAACATCCTTGTTGGATACTGAAAAATGAAACCGTGGTTGTTAACTTGAAGAGTTCCAATAATTATTGTTAGATTTGTAATGATCTAATTTCATCTGCAAGAAGAAGAATTTTTTTACCATTAGTTTGCGAGCAAACAGATTGAGATCTTTATACACCTCAAAAAATTCAAATTTCTTACTTGGAGAGAAGGATAAACCTTTCTGCAATAGTACTGTTTGTGCTTTAGTCAGTACTCTCTCAGACAGATTAATAATCTGCATCTTGTCCGTGGTTACCTTCTTGGTTTCCTCTCCCAATTCACCTTCTGGGTGTTGGATGAGCCTCTGTATCCCCACTGTCTGCGATCTCTCAGATTCCTCACTGGATCCCAAGTCTCTTCCTGAGGTTGTCTCGGGTTCCTCTCTATCCTCGATAGAGGGCCCTGATCTAAAAAAGAAACCAATGGCTTCTGTCTTCGTCCTCCAGGAATCAGTCTCATATCATCATCGTCAGTTTGTGAGGAGTCTAATTCAGTATCTGAATTATGGTATCTTCTGATTGGATCAACTCTCGGGCGTAATTTCCTCCTACTGTTATTCCTGTGTGTCCAGTTAAAGATGTTGCCACTTTCGAAGTCCTGTAGATCTCTGTTATACTTTTGTTTTTTCAGAGATACAATTTCATTTTCTCTTCTATCCAAATCAGCCTGTATTCTTTTATATGTTTTCTTAAAATCTTCTAATGTTTCAAATTGTTTCAAAGTTTTATTAAGTTGAGTAATTTCCTTATCAAGTTCTGTTTGTATTTCTTGTTCATAATCGGCTAGTATCGCCAAGAGTGTCTCAGAACAGCTAGTTAGGGCTTGTTCCCATTTTTCTTTATAGTTATCCAAATGAAACGTAAACGATGGGAAGGTCTTGATCCTTAGTCCTCTAGGTATGAGGTATTTGGCTAAGTATTTCTCATGGCTTACCTTGTTCCAGAATGAATTGAGTTGTTTCCTCAGTAGGCCTTCTAAGTTTTTAAGGCCTAATTCCCAGTCACCATTGATATTTTCAATGGTGCACTGTTCAAAAGCTCTATTAACTCCTTCAAGGCGTTTACTAGTCCTTGACTTATAGTCTGAATCTAAATCAATTTCAGCCATAACACTCTACAAACCTATTGTAATAGGATGATTACTCTTCAAGAAAAGGCTACTTGGTAACCAAAATAAATATATTGGAAAAAAAGGAGGAATAAAGAGTAATTATCCAGGGTATCTCTAGAAAACAAATATAATAATCGGATATGAACACATATCTCCTAAATTATGTAGTTATTGAGAAAATATCATTGGCAGTGTGAAAATTGACCATAGAAAGCAAAGAGAAAAAAGTACACCTTTAATTCCAATGATATTAAATACCCTAATAGAATGATCCTGCATATGTGGAAAAAGAATCTAAATCAAAATACCTTATTAAAATATGATTTTTTACACATATCCATGTAAGAAAGTGCTTCATATATTTTCAAATAAGTCTCTCTCTGCAGTACATCTACCTCAAGTTTCTGCAGCAGATTCCACCCCAGTCCCAGCATCAAAGAATAACATAGAGTTTACATATAAAATACACTTATACTGCTATACTAAACATTGGCTGGAGTGTGGGTTCAGCCTTGGTTACTTCTCTGCACCTTATAAAGTGAATTATAAGCATTAACTACTACTGCAGGTTTTTTCATTCAAATTGCCGATGGTGGCAGGGGCTGATTGTGTTTGGCAGAGCAAATGAACCCCCAGCTGAGGTTAGCTCACAGCTCTGCAGATTTTCCCTCTCTCGCTCTTTCTCTCTCTCTCTCTTTCTCCATCTCTCTGCAGCAAAGGATAACATTGAGTTTACATATAAAATACAATCATAATGTTATACCAAACACTGGTGTGAATTCAGCCTTGGTTATTTTTCTGGACCCTGTGCTATGTATTAACTACTGAGGCAGTTTTTTTTTATTTGAATTGCTGATGGTGGGAGGGGCTGATTGTATTCTCTCTCCCACGGCAGGAGTGGATAACATAGAGTTTGCATATAAAATACAAACATAAAGGTATACCAAACACTGACTGCAATGTGGGCTCCGCCTTGGCAAATTGTCTACACCTTCTACCACTTCTGCTGGAAGTCTATGTATCGACTACTGCTGCAGGTTTTTTTTTCATTTGAATTGCTGATGGTGGGAGAGGCTGATTGTGTTTTGCTAAATTCTCTCTCTTTCTCTCTCTCTTCTAGCACAGCGATTGTGCTGTGACACCTCCCAAACATGTAAATGGATACCACAAGTACAGCCATTCGGTGAGTAACAAACAGATTAAAATTTGTAATGAATGCTATGTTTCTATAGGCTAGGACGGGTTGCTGATATAGGCAGCTATATTTTTCAATCACATATAGAGTTCTCAGCAGCGCAAGCTTGCCAAAAAACGTTGGTAACGCAATGTTAAAACTGCAGGCTGGCTCAGTCAGGGCCACAGTTGTAGGCCGCAACGGCCGACCTTGTGAAGAGAGAACCACGGTTGCAGCCAGCCAATGTGCGCCAAAGGCGCTCATTGTGCTGGTGAAGATGAGCGCCATAGTAGCTCATCCCTACGACCCCGTACGACTTAGGCAGTGATCGCCGAATGTGCTCACTGCGCTGGTGGAGTTGAGCACCATAAGCGCTCATCCCTACGACCCACGGGACTACAGATCAACAGAAATCTCAATTAGACAATTCACAATGCGAGACCCGTAGCACTTTGAAAAACTCCAGTGGAAAAACTACGGCCTGTAACACTTTGCAAAAATTAAAGCGGGACTTAAAAAAAAAAATTAGACCCACGGCACTTAGAAAAAAAAATGAGGTACAAAAAATACAAAGTTGACTGTCGAACTGCGCACATACAAAAACAACAAAAACACAAAGACAATAAAAAAAACATTGAAAAAACATCACACACACCACTGGGGGACAGCCAGGATGTCTGGGAGTGAGGTTGCATGAGAATTTAAACACAATTTGCCCATTTTCGGCCCTCGAAAATAGCCTAAGCAACCAAAAAAATGGCACCCGAAAAAAACAAAAACTATGCACATAAGACTTTTACCCAGGAACGTACAAGGTACAAAATACACTATTAGGAAAGATGGAAAATGCTAGAGAGCCGCGTAACATATAGACAATTGCAGCCATTTTACAACACTAACTTGCAACTAATAACATTACTATTCTAAAATGGCACTTTACACAACTAAACAAACGGTTTGTCCTTGCGCACGCAGACTATTTTTACTGCACACTTGCCACATTGCTGACACTTACACCTCAGGTCAGCAACAGTCCAAATGTACATTGTATGCTGCAGAAAAATCAAAACAGATTGTTAGCTCTTCAGGATATTGATTGCTGGATATATTCATTAGAAATAGGTAAAATATATTAATTTATTATTTAATTAATTAATTATTATAAAAAATATATATTTATATAAAAAAAGAGCAGGGGAGAGGCTCGCAATGAGCGCCGAAGGTGCTCAGAGGAGCAAAAGTACATGAGGGGAGAGGCTCGCAATGAGCTCTGAAGGTGCTCAGCGCGGTGCTTGCAATGAGTGCCGAATGTGCTCAGACGACCAAAAGTACACGAGGGGAGAGGCTCGCAATGAGCGCCAAAGGTACTCAGAGGACCAAAAGCCTTACATTGTGTGGCAAACAGCATTACCTGCCTTACAGTTTTATGACCATCATTTTTTGACGGGCAATTCGCTAGTCTAATACATATTTTTCTGTTAGTCAATGATAGATCAGAAACATTTATAACCAGGAAAACTCCATATACCTTTAAGCTTTCCTGCTGCAGCACAGTCAAATTGCTTGTGCAACAGTGAAGCATAACCTCCAATGCATGTTTCTGTATATTAGGATTAGGAAAATTGCACATAGAGATAACTTGTAATTTTTTGAAAAAGGAAGTGTATGCATAACTACAGTAATTTTCCCACTCTTTGCTGTTAAAAAAGCAATGATTGGTTAATTAGCTATAAGCAACGACTTAAGTTATCTATAAGAAGTAAGTTATCTATAAGAAGTGTATTTTAATGAGTTATAGTTAATATAATACTGAATTTTAATTATACAATGATGTAATTTCAAATATTTATGAAAAATAAAAAAAATAAGAGAAATTAAAAGAATTGAGAGATTGAGGGAGTCTTTCAATATAAGACAAAAGATAGCGTAGAATAATTCAAGTGGACCAGAGCTACAAAGATTCATGAATAGAGGGTAAATATTGCTATTATTCTTCTTGAAGAGGGCAAGCCTCAGGATTATTTTTTCTCATGACAAAGGCTGTGATACCTCTCAAACTAGCCACCAGTTTCTCCCTATGAAAACATTATGCCACATTTTCTGAACAATTGTAATGACATTGGGCTTATCCAGCATGCATCAAGGGCACAACATGCTGCAGTATTAATTTGTACAACCAATGCATTTTATTCTTCTTTTATTTGATTCCAATCTCTTCCAATCTCCCTCAAGGTATTTAAACCCCTCACATAGTGGTGCCCGCTGTTTTTGCACTTATTAGCCTTTGAAAAAGCCAATGCAGAGAAACAGGGGAGAAACCCATCAGGCAGCTTTTTCTTTCTATCAGTGTTGAAATATTTAGCATTTTCTTTACCCAATAGGGAGGTTATACGATTAGTTTTTTTGTGTAATATCCACATTGCACTGATAGACTATTACTCTGTCCCAATGTGGCTCACAATAGGTTAAAGTTGTTGTTTTTAGCAGTATGAATGAGCTTTTTTTAAACCTTTTTTATTTATATATATATATATATATATATTTTTTTTTTTCTTAAATTTTTGTTTCCACAATTTTTTTTTTATTCTCCTTGTAGTTCATGCCATCATATATCTATATATGGATTGATGTTTTACTGTTGGATACAATGTATTATCTGTTTTTATATTTTGCTGATTGCCACAAAATGCAAGGTTCACCCCCTCTAACGTGCGGATCTCGCGATAAGCGCCTCGGCCATTTCGCAACTTTTGTGCCTTTGGCGCTCATGGGGAGCCCCACAATGAGCGCCTTTGGTGCTCATCGGCAGCCCCGCAATGAGCCTTTGACGCTCAGTGTAAGACCCCCCTCTACTTTACGGGCCTTGCAATGAGCTCCTTTGGCGCTGTTCGCGAGCCCTGCAATGAGCTGCTTTTCCGCACATTGCAGGCCTTTGCCAACCTGCAATTTTCATGCCCCGCAATGAGAGCCTTCAATTATCATTGGGAGCTTCTCCCCTCATTTAATTTCCGGGCCTCACAAGGAGCGCCTTTGGAGCTCATTGCGAGCACCGCAATGATCGGCTTTGCCTTTGGCGCTCATTGCAGCCCTGTCAAGCCAGTCAGGTACGGGCCTTCATCGCTCATTGCGAATGTGCAAGCCCGTAACTTTTAACATTGCGTTTATTTTGGAACAGTATCTAAAGCATGCAAGAAGAAAAGACAATGCCAGGGCACAAGTTGATGAAGGACAGGCTAACTCTGCTAGTGGGGATTTAAAAATTAAGCCTCTACTATGAGAACCCCAGAGTTTTTAAAAGGGAAAATGTGATAAAAATCAAGTTAAGTGTAATGTGGAGGGCCAACAGCAAAGCCACAAAGTTTTGATCAGACAATATAAATCCATAGTCTTACATACTGATTAGCACAAGTTGTTTTCAACATGTTTTCAGGTGGTGCAGTGCACCAGGGCCCCCCAGGGAAGGGTCAATGCTGTGTTTTTTTAACTTACCACTGCACTCCCTGTGCTCCCTTGGGCCCCCAGTGCTTCCCTGGACATTTCTACCAAACTCCAAGAAATGGTAATGTGGTGCAGTTCAGCACACTGGGGATGAAGAGGGTAAGAAAGCAAGGACTGCAAAGTGCAGGGTGGGTGGGTGGGTTGTGTGAGGCAAAAGAGATATGATTGAGTGATAAGTGAGCTGTACATGGGCGTAGGAAGTGTGTGTGTGTCGGGGGGGGGGGGGGACAAATCCCCCCCAGATTATATGAACAGTGGACACAAGAAAATAGCAAACTTAAACCTTTTTCTTGCATTACAAGCTTTGGCACAGGCTATGGAGCATGAAACCTTTAACCCATAATTCATATAATTTAATGCTATTGGGGGGCAGGTGGCTGGGGCCCAGGGGCATTGAGAAATTAAAAAAAACAGTTTTTGAGGGACACTACAGCACTGGGGTGCACTGGTGGTAGATTCACTTCTAATGTCTGTCCTGGGAGTAGAGTTGAATTGTACCACTCTGGGCTACAGTTTTTGTCTCTTTAAAGATTATCCCCCCAGATTTATTTGGGCTCCTACGCTCATTGGTGTGTGTATATATATATATATATATATATATATATATATATTTATCTTGTGCAACACAGGGCCCCTTTCCTGGCCACCCCCACCCCCAGGGTCCTTCACGCATAAGTTAAGGAAACAGGAGCAGCTATGGTAAGTACTGTTGGAGGTGGGGAGCAGCAATGAGAACGGGACTTGGGGATAGGAGATGCTATTGCAAGCGGTCTTGGGGAGGAGAGTTGAAGAGGAAGGAGTTTTGAGGAAGGACACTGAAGGAATTGGTACCTGGGGGAAAGCGCTAAAACAATTTTACAATCCTCCGTGGGGAGGGGGCACCAAATGTATTGTTTACACCAGGCCCCTCCATTCTCTAGCTCCGCCACTGCTCAGAGGTATTTGCTACATAAAGTGCCAAACTTATATTCTAAAATCTGTTCAGTAGTTTTTACAGAGTATTTTTAAGAAATACATTCCCATGTCACCCCATGTAATGTAATTTTATTCATTATGCTTTGTGGTTTATCTTTAGTTTTTTTAACTCTTATTTTACTCCTCTTTAATTTTATGCCATAATATCAGATTAGGTAAATTAGGCATGAATATATAGAGTAGTTCACAAGTCATCCTTGTTTAATGTGCCCTACCATTTTCATGTGCCTGCTTAAGTTTAACATTTTGTAGTATGCTCCATTTGAAATTAACCAGTGGTGGCAAATTTTAATATGTGTGAAGTCATTGCTCCGGTTTGCTGTTGCCTATACACCTATATAACTTGTACCTTCCTTAAACCGGCCATGAAAGCTACTATGACTTCCGCTTCAGATTGCTCAGAGTGAATGTCGCCATTAAAATATCTGTGAATGCACTATCCAAAATCAACATCCGAAGAAACAAACAAAAAGCATACTTTCAATCTTGGAATAATGTGTATTGCAAGTGAAACACCAATAGCAGAGAAACACTAAGAGAAGCGAGCTGCATAAAGAAAGTGTCATACAGTGCACGAGTAGGAATCTATAATGGATCCAAAGAGAAAAATAAGTTAAAAATGGATACTACAATAGCCAAATATATAAGGTAATGACTCAGCAAGACAGAATGCTGCTTGTCAAAAAACTAGTCTATCAATGAATGAATCTCAGTCACAGTTTTCATAATATTACCATTGTCCATACATATGCAAATTGATTCCTTTAATCATCCACGTGTTATTTCTGCAGTAACATTCTTTGAATTTCCCAAAATATACCCAATTATCCTTGAATCTAGAACCATACTTGATGACATAATGGGAAGATTTACTGACTGTTTATCAACAATTAATATAATATTTCACAACACAGGGTCAACTTTCCACCTATTTCAAACCAGAATTTTCTTTACTGAACCGGGTGTATCATATTTATGGGAAAATACATAGGTAACTATACACATTAACAAAAACTATTTAAACTGTGATGCCAGTAAATGCTATTATTTGGTAACATAATTGTGATCAATATATCTGAAGACCAAGTTAGACTATTTACTTAGAGCTGTTGCAAAATATGTGACTGTTTAGAAAGCAAGTTGTTTGCACCTCTCCACAGGTTGCCTTCAATGATAAACTGCTCCATTATTAAAACAGTAGTTGAGTCATTTTGTCAGTTTCACAAGGAACCTCTTAGATCTAACTTTGAAAAACAATAATATACATCTCCGTTGTCCAGGTGACACAGAATACCTTGAATTATTTATAAACCCATACATTCATATATCAGACATGTTTAACGTCAATCTAATCACTAATTGCATAAATATAATGCACTCAGTGTTACAGTACAGTATAGTAATATGATCTATTGACATTTCCTATATTTTCTTTCTGGGAAAAATTGAACGCACGCGAAGAAGAGAATGGCAGAGGTGGAGATGAGGTAATTGAAGCAAAGAACATAAGCTTGAGGGAGCTCAGAGGGTAAGTGGCTGACAGAGTGTCAGGCATGACTGAATGGCTAAACAGCTTTATTGAGTCTATTTGCCAAACAAGGATAAGAGGTGGAGATAATTTGTGGTTTAATGCCACTTAACTCCACGTATCCCCACTTTTTTTCCATTTGATAATTATACTCCATTATCATTTCCCTTTAGTTTCTTGAGCAAGACCACAGTAGTTACCTTTCTACCTTTACTTGTGTGCATACTTAATTTAGGAAGCCTCACTCTGTTACGGAATTATTAATTTGAATTCTTAGATAAGCAGCACTATTGCATAATAACTTGTAACATGTAAACAAGGGGAAGTGCTACCATTGGGGCATCAGACATTAAAATGTAAAGAATAATTAAGGCATGACTACTTATACTGGGTCAGTCAAACGAAGTATCTTTTATTACCCATATACATTTAATGTGATATACTAATCCAACAATAAACATGTTTTCACACAGTGGATTTCAGATCCATGTAACACACAGACACACACCAACACACTATTTTTAGTAATGTGTAATTGCTTTTGTATTATTGTTTGACTTCTTATACACTAACATATTATAGTGTCATGATGCTTGCAATTGGCATCACATTGTAGGAAATGTAAATAACACAGCTGTGATCATGCCTGATAGTGTTCCCTTGCATTTGACAACAAAATGAATATACTATCAATGTGTGTTCATATATTATGCATAGCTCATTTACCCTTATCTCCAGATGCAGACCTCCAGACTATTTTTTATCTTTCGTATACAGTTGTAAACAGTGCAATCTTGGTTACAAGGTCAATCAAGCTATATTGGTCAGCAAAAATATAGCTCCAGTACAATGAGTTTTATTACAGTAGCTGAAAAATTTATTTCTGTGCGTCAAAAATAAATTACCGTATGAGTAAAATATTTCTATAAATCTGATGTTCTATTCTTACTTTGTGACAGTCAAATTATATATGTATTTATTATTTATTTTGCTTATCATGGTCATTCACCATTACTGATCCAATGAAAAGAGATCAGCTAAAACCTTCCACCAAATTTACACAATATTTTTTTAAAGTTTCATTGAAATTAGATAATTGGTGAGAAAAGGAAATTTCATTATTTAAAATGAGTTCTTTACTTGTTAAAAAGTTTAATATTGTATTACTGTGTTGTTATTTTTACCAAAACATTTAAGGTTTGTAAGTATATAACCTTGATGATCCCAATAAAAGAACAATTGGTATATATTGTTTCCAAAAAAGTATTTTTTTTCGTCTATAGTCTCAATGCTACCGCATAATGAACTACATAATGCACTAATATGTGTATTACCACATTTTCATAGGGGCTTTGCTGTTCTGAAATATTCTTCACTGTTTAGAACTGCATACTGACACAACAAGAGCACCATGATGAGCCAAGGTACACATGGCAATAATAGCCCAGTAGAAGCTGAGCAAAACAACAACACTGAATTTCAGCTCCTATATTTAGTCATGTTTTTGAATTTAAGTTAACATTGTCTGTATAGACAGTACATAAAAAGTCAACATTGTATAAACAATAAAGAAAAAGCTATACAGAATGAGACCTCCCAACTAGAACTTACATTTGCCACCTTAAAGTTCATTGTTTTTTCCCTAGGTGTAAGTTTGACTTTTTGGAAGCAACTTGAATTCTGCAGACTCTTTCATAAAACATTTGGAGTCTTTTGATTGTTCTTTAATTAGCAATCAAGAGTATTCACTTCCACTCTATTGCTACTTAACAGTGAAGAGACTTAAGACTGCAACCATAGGCCGTCATTGCCCTGTTGAACAACTGCTACCTCATACAGGATCCTTATGTCAATATAAAAGATCCCTAAACCTACACAGATATAAATGTCTTCACCATTCTCCCAGTCTACTACTGACATGGGCCTCCATTGTAGTAATGCAGTAACATCTGATATAATATGTTCTTGGATCTCCATTATCTTTGAAAAACTAAGTAATAGAGCTATGCATCTTTAAAAAAAATTAGCCCATAAAACTAACTGACTCGCACCCAGGAGGGTCTATTTGGATCTCTCTAGCCCTAACGTGAGCTTGCATCCTGCGTATAGGAGACTCCAATTCTGAAGCCCCGGGTTTCCGCCTTCATACCAGGGAGTCCCTATGAGCCAGGGGATTCCTCATCTAAAGTTTGACACTTAATATTTAACCCCTTCAATGGGCCCAAGTGGTACGTATTTCCCAATACCACCGGGGTCCTCAACTGACCCCAACTGTGTACTAAACTATAACCATGGGGGTCCTCATGAACCCCCATGGCACCAAATGTTAACCCCTGAACCATTAGCATCCTCAATGGACCCACATGACACCCTTCCTATTACCACAGGGTCTATATTTGACCCACATGGATCCTCTAACATTTCCCACCCACCCCATTGTCCCCTGGTTCATAGTGGCTAGTGGGTGGAAAGGAAGAATCCTGCATGAACCCTGAGATCATAGTAGGCAGTGGGAAGGAAGGGGAAATTCAGGGTGAATCCGAGACTCATGGTAGGTATTGGTTATTCATAGATTATCAAAATGATCCCCTGGCTCATTAAGGTAGCATTACTAAGCCCTTGATTGTGTAGAATTTTAGAAATCAAACCTCAAATCCGACACAATTAAGATGTTAGCTTGTTCTTAGAGAAGAATTTGACGCATCCATGCTTCTCTGAGGCATTTCTTATGCTTTTACAGGGGGATTGAAAGTATGTAATAGGGCTTGTTAAATAGTTATGGGACAGATACTCAGGGCTTACAATATTAGGGATATGACGTGTGATGAGTTACAAGTGAAGTTCACTCAGTTCAATTCCTATGGGAGGAAAGGAATGGAAGCCATGGTCTCCACGGATACAACTCTATCCACACTTAAAGATGATCAAAGAAGGCTGGATCTGACAATAAATTTAAACTTCAAGAAAGAAATTAAAGGGACATGAAAGCTTTTCTGTTTTTAATTTTAAAATAAACTATAAACGTTTTTATTTGCATATTTAAATCAAATTCTATTAACAAGCGCTTGAAAGCTCTGTTTGTAAGCATTTGAAACTTCCAAACAGTCTCTGCAAAGGGCTGCCTCCTATAGCTTATGTATACAATGGGCAGTACCACAGGACCTTAGTGAAACCTAAGTTACTTCATTTTCTATGCAACGCATGAGTACCAAAAGTCAGTATGGACACCTCCTAAATCTCAACTGGAATAGACAAAGAATCCATGATAACCAATGAAGTAGGTTGCTCCAATGTGTTGTAAACGAATTGCAACATCCAGAGAAAACAGATGACAGAAAGGATGACCCTTCACAACCTTCTAATAATGAAGAAAAATAACCTTTTTTAACTGTAATATATCTTACTTTACTTTACACATTGAATGTCTCATTATCGCTAATATATTTGTCGTACTGCGGGTTTGTGTGTAACGCTCGCAAAATTGCGAATTTCTCATGCGTGCTGTGCCTTGCGACATTCACAATGCACAGCGAAGAGAGTCAGAGGGAGAGGAGAGGGAGAGAGAAGGAGAGGGAGCGAGAGAGTAGAGAGAAGGAAGGAGGGGGAGAGAGAGTGAGAAGGAGAGGGAAGGAGAGAGAGAAGGAGAGGAAGAGAGGAGTTAGAGAGGGAGAGAGAAAGAGAATTACGAGTTGCGTATGCGCACTGTGCATTGCCAGCGAGAGAGAAGTAGAGGTAGGAAGAGAGAAGAGGGAGGGAGAGAGAAGGAGAGAAAATGATATAGAAGGAGGAAAGGTGAGAGAAGGAAGGGGGAGAGAGTGAGAAAGAGGGAGAGAGAAGAAGGGAGAGAGAAGGAGGGAGAGAAGGAGAGAAGGAGGGTGAGAGAGAGAGATAGAGGAAGGGAGAGAGAGAAGGAGAGATAGAAGGAAGGAGGGAGCGAGAGAGAGAGAGAGAGGAAGGGAGAGAGAGAGAAAGAGAGATAGAAGGAAGGAGGGAGCGAGATAGAGAGAGGAAGGGAGAGAGAGAGAGAGCAAGGTAGAGAGAGATGGGGAGAGAGAAAGAGCGGAGGGAGAGAGAGAGAGAAGAAGAGAGCAAGAGACAGAAGGAGGGAGGGAGAGAGAGAAGGCTAGAGAGAGGGTGCACATAGAGAGAGAGTGAGCAGAGAAAGAGGAAGAGGGCGCAGAGAGAGAGAGAGAGGGTGCACTGAGAGAGAGACAGGGTAAACAGAGAGAGGGCGCATGAAGAGACAGAACACACAATATTTAAATCAATATTATAACATCATTTATGACGGGCAAATTACTAGCAACTTATATATGTTGATTGGTTTGGTTGTTGTTTAGTCGATCAGACATATCTGACTCTACGTGACCCAATGGACCTCAGCATGCCAGGCACACCTTGTGTCTGGTTGTATTAATCCATAATGATGTCTTTTTTAAAGATACTGGAGTGGGTTGCCAGTTCCTTCTCCAGTGTACTGCAATTTGTCTGACCTCTCTGCTATGATTCGCCCATCTTGGGTGACCCTACATGGTTTAGCGCACAACTTTATTGAGATACACAAGCCCCTTCACCATGACAAGGTAGAGATTACTAAATCATTTTAATAACATTTTAATAATTAATGCAGTGGAGGTATATTCATTTTTTTTTTCCACAAGGCCATTCCTAGGCTATGCCATACTGGCAACACCGTTGGTAGCAGATGATGTCACAAAGCAATTCATATGAGGATATATATCAGGAAAATTCATATGAGGTCATGCTACGTCAATTCACATGAGACCACTTTACATTTACAAAGCAATTCATTTTAGACTAACTAATAATTTATGTAGTGTGACTTATAAACTGTTTAACTGGTTATTAAATGGTAGGTGTTACATATGATACTGCTAGGAGCACAGATATTTTTGCACATCATAATGTGCTGTTTCTTGCTCTTATATAGGTAGCAGATGGCCAGTTGATGGCACAACAGGGACTGACATTTTTAATAAATATAATAAAAGCTGTCTCATCAATTGATGTTCCCATGGAAGTCACATACTCCAACTATACCTGTTGTAAAGTGGTTTACTGAATATAATACAACATTTAGTATAGATACAGCAGGTGTGCTTAATACGTGCTTTGAGAGTAATAGAAAAGCGTAGATGTGTGATTGAGAATGCAAACATCTTCATATGATTTGGTCTGTGCAGACATTAAAGGTTATGTATGTACTGAGATACATGTACTATGAGAGTGTCAAACAAATACTGATTTAGGTTACAAATAATGTTTTATTGTTCTCTGGCTCTTACTTTGAATGATTTGGGTGTGTTAGTCCGTTATTATTTGACTACATTTTTAAAGCTATATTATTATAGGCGTCCTTTTTTCAGATTATGAAGTAGGTGTAATAGTTACTGGGGGAGAAGGGAATCCAGCCCAGTAGCAAGAGTAAGTCACAATGATACAAAAATGTATCTGATGCTATAGCAAGATACAGTAAAGTACTAGATGTTCAAGAAGAGAGGTCAGGGAGACAAGATTCAGGGAGAATCCAGAGCCAGGCAAAGTGTTAAAAGGAAGAGAAGTTCAAACTTCCAAAGCAATGGTCATCCTTGTGTAAGTAGCCTGACCAATATGAAAATTAGTTTTACCCTGCTTTCATAAAGCATCTGCAGTGCCTTGCAAAGGTATTCACCCCCTTGACTTTTTACCTATTTTGCTACATTACAGCCTTAAGCTAAATGTTTTATTTATTTATATAGATCTGAATTTTATGTGATGGATCTGAACACAATAGTCAGTCAAAAGTTGGTGAAGTAAAATGAGAAAAATATATACATAAAACAGAAAATTGGCATGTGCGTATGTATTCACCCCCTTTGTTATAAAGCCCATAAAAAGGTGCAACCAATTATCTTCAGAAGTCACATAATTAGTGAAATGATGTCCACCTGTGTGCAATCTAAGTGTCACATGATCTGCCTTTACATAAACACACCTTTTTTGAAAGGCCCCAGAGGCTGCAGCACCTAATCAAGAGGGACCACTAACCAAAACACTGCCATGAAGACCAAAGAACTCTCCAAACAAGTAAGGGACAATGTTGTTGAGAAGTACAAGTCAGGGTTAGGTTTAAAAAAATATCCAAATCATTGATGATCCCCAGGAGCACCATCAAATCTATCATAACCAAATGGAAAGAACATGGTAAAACAGCAAACCTCATGGCAATGAGGGCATTAATCAGAGAGGCAGCACAGAGACCTAAGGTAACCCTGGAGAAGCAGCAGAGTTCCACAGTAGAGACTGAAGTATCTGTACATAGGATGACAATACTCCATAGAGTTGGGCTTTATGGCAGAGTGGCCAGAAGAAAACCATTACTTTCAGCAAAAAACAAAATGGCACATTTTGAGTTTGTGAAAAGGCATGTGAGAGATTCCCAAAATGTATGGAGGAAGGTGCTCTGGTCTGATGAGAGTAAAATTTAACTTTTCGTCCATCAAAGAAAACTCTATGTCTGGAGCAAACCCAACACATCACATCACCCAAAGAACACCATCCCCACAGTGAATCAATGGTGGCAGCATCATGCTGTGGTGATGTTTTTCAACAGCCGGGACTGGGAAACTGGTCAGAGTTGCCGGAAAGATGGATGGTGCTAAATACAGGGATATTCTTGAGCAAAACCTGCACCACTATGTGCGTGATTTGAGGCTAGGACAGAGGTTCACCTTCCAGCAGGACAACTACCCCAAACACACTGCTAAAGCAACACTTGAGTGGTTTAAGGGGAAACATGTAAATGTGTTGGAATGGCCTAGTCAAAGCCCAGATCTCAATCCAATAGAAAATCTGTGGTCAGACTTAAAGATTGCTGTTCACAAGCGCAAACCATCCAACTTGAAGGAGCTGGAGCAGTTTTGCAAGGAGGAATGGGCAAAACCCCCAGCGGTAAGATGTGGCAAGCTAATAGTGACTTATCCAAAGTGACTTGGAGCTGTGATTGCCCCAAAAGGTGGCTCTACAAAGTATTGACTTTAGGGGGGTGAATAGTTATGCACATTGACTTTTTCTGTTATTTTGTCCTATTTGTTATTTGCTTCACAATAATAAAAAAAACATCTTCAAAGTTGTGGGCATGTTCTGTAAATTAAATGATGCAAATCCATGTTAATTCCCCAATCCATGTTAATTCCAGGTTGTGAGGCAACAAAACACGAAAAATGCCAAGAGGGGTGAATACTTTTGCAAGGCACTGTATATCTAACAATATCTGTAAAGGAATATATACTTTAAATTGGGTACAAGAAACCTGTTCACCACATCAATTGGTCAATGCTAATGCCGTCTATGCTCTAAATGGCAACAGATCTTATATCACATAAACACAAATTCCATACAAATATTTTATTCTATTTACTAAGTAAAACATGTTCCCGACTAGAACTTACCGTGAAGTGCGTATGAATTCTCAATCACATATATAGTTGTGAGCATGCGAGTTGTTGCTAATGTTTGCGGGCTCGCGCAGCGAGCCTGCAAGCCCTCGCACACTGCCAGCAACTGCAGACCTCGCAAAAAAATACGAGACACGTTACAACCAATTACGACCTTGCAACCCGCGCAAATGAAAAAATGAAAAACACAATAAATACACACAACACATACATACAAAGCTTACCTACAGGAAGAAGGGGCATCCAGGACCTGAAAAACTGAAGTTACACCTCAATTTAACTCAAAATAAAAGAGTTTAGACACTGAAAAATTCTCTAAGCGAGAGAAAAAATGGCTGCCGAAAAAAACGAAAACGAGGCTACAGTAGTAAAGAAGCAAAACACCACCAAACACCTACGGAATTGCCGAAAAAGACATACGAGATTCAAAAACAAAGACGCAACCAGCTCGACCCCAAACACATTAGAAACACAATAAATACACACAACAAACATATAAAAAGCTTACCCACAGCAAGCTGGTGCACCCAGGACCTCTGCAAGTAAAGTTACACCTCGATTTAAGTAAACATTTCGGAGTTTCATCACCCGAAAATCACCTAAGCAAGAGAAAAAATGGGCGCTGCACAAAAGGAAAACGAGGCTACAGGACTCTAAACACGCAAAACACCACCATAAACACGCAAAACACACCCAAACAGCTACGCATATTCCGAAAAAGTCGGACAACATTTAAAACGAAGGACGCTAAATCAGCCACAGCCGCATACCACACATTAGCCGCCATTTTAGAACAATAACTTATACAATGCGGAAGTACACAGCTGCGCTAATGGATTTGCCTCGCACACGCATACTATTACCCTCCACATATTCATCACGCTTATACAGCAGCTCCATACCACTAATGCTGCAGATTGCCAGCTCTTCAACACAATGCTTCCTGCATATATTACTTCAAAATAGGTAAAGTATATTACTTTATTAATCTATAACTTATTTTATTATTATACACCAAACAGCATTAGCTCACTTACAATTTTATTGCAGTCATTTTTTGACGGGCAATTCGCTAGTAGTAAATAATCACTAGCACGGAAAATACCAAGATCCCCAAAGGATACCTCCTGTTTGGCTACATCCCTACAATAACCTTGTAAGTGATCTGAAATTATAAAGAATAACTATTGCAATAAATCATCATCTGTTAATGCTACGTCAGATCTTAAAAATATGTACGTATCCTCACCTATAATTGAGATAATTGTTTTTCCAGACTGGTAAATTATGAAAGATAAAGTAGCAACATAAAATAGTAGAACATATTAACAAAGTGATAGTAATCAACAAGAGTTACTAGCAGACTGTTGAAAATATTGCTTCATATCTTGCTAAATAATCCAAACCATATAACTAAATCACAATAACAGTAATAATTCAGAAATACCTTACAGTGATGCAAGAAAGTGAAAACACTTCACGTATATAAAATTGGAATTCCTTTATGTGTGTATGCATAAAAGAAGAAAAGCCTATAATAAAGGCAATATAGTTATGATCCATATACACTGTACCATGGCTTCTGAAACGAATTGACATTTGTGCTAAACAGTCTGTACCAAATATTGTATATAAGTACCAAATACAATATATATATATATATATATATATATATATATATATATATATATATATATATATATATATAACATACCATCATACCATCTAATTAATGCGAATTAAGAAATATATACACAAACAAAAAAATAAATTTAGCCACAAAAGGACATATAAATAAGTTCATAAGATGGACTCAATGTTTACAAATGTCCTCTAAGTAAATATATATATTTTCTAGTTAGGCTGTATTAAATCAATAAAATATACTTGCTTTTAATGAGACCTGTTCAAGTCCTTTTAGAACTACACCCGGGCAAGTTGGAAGTTCCACTAAAATAGTGGATATATCCTTTATATGTGACCCAGTCTACAGAAATGGATTGCCATTTCTTGCAGTGAGCCTACTTGTCACTACAGAATCACCATATTAAGAATATCAAGGGGACTATTTGACCTGGTTTGTGCCTGAAGATTGAGTGTATGTATTACCAGGGATCACCCTGGGAAGCCTACTACATACCTCATAGATTTGAGGTTGCAACACGTGAGTTGATAGATTTCATATTTATTGATATGCATCTGTGTCATCGTATATTGCACTAGGAGGTGGTGCACTTTGGCTCTCCCTCCCTTCTTCTCATTCTGATCAGCTATTTGGACACGGTAGGAACAGTGTCCTCAGAAGAAGCAGCACCCCTCCAGCTATTGTGAGGAGTCTTCAGCCTGGATTGTATTCCGTATAGGAACTGCACGTATACGAAGAAGGAGTGGTGTGTATGAGGAACTTGTTTCGTATACACATATTACCTTAATAACTCTTAAGGTAATATGTGTATACGAAACAAGTTCCTTGTGAGAACAAGCACTTAAAAGGTTGAACTTGATGGACTGAAAGTCTTTTTTCAACCTTAAATACTATGGCCCTCATTCAATTGCTATTTGGCCAATTGAATAGGGTTCTAAATAAGCACATAGCATTTTTTTAAAATAAGTTTTTAGTTAGTAAACTTCTATCTAAAAGCAAGGTTTTCACTAACTAAAGACTTCTTTAAAAAAAATATGTTATGTGCTTTTTTAGAGCCCTATTCAATTGGCCAAATCGCAATTGAATGAGGGCCTATGTAACTATATGTAACATCTACCGATAACTCTACACTTAGGATTGTGTTGTGTTATTATTGTCATGGCTCACTTGGCAGTCATCTGGGACTTGGACAGATGTCTGTCATAGACTGTTAACAAGAGACGATACCTGGGGGTTTGGGGCTCCCAGACACCCTGTTATACTGTTATAAGGTTATATTGTTATTTTGTGGTCTAGGGGATAAAGTATTATAAGTTTACCCCTTAGCATATCCCCATCCCTTCCATGTTTAGGCTCATTGTAATGGATGTCATGTGAGGGAGCTGGTGGGATGTGTTGGTTGTATGTGTGTGAAACATTGTGTGTTGTATCTGTAAATATATTGTATTGGAATGTTGGAGCCATGTTGTGTGCACCATCCATATTGACTGCATATGTAACCTGAGTTGATCACCCATCTGCCTTCCAGCTATCACCTAAAGTAAACACTTGAAGTAATAGCAAGGTCAGAACAAAGGGGTCTATACAGACATAGAGGCACCATAACCCCAGGGGGTCTACAGGTATTCTCACTCAGAGAGTCAGGGCAAAGTCCAGAGGACAGGTAGATGTTTCTCCCTTGAGAGCCAGGCAGCAAAGACTCTGTTAGCCACACCTAGTGGGCGGCCCAGGGGAGGGGTCTGGAAGTTCCCAGAGCTTACCTCTAGTCCATTGGCTAGAGGTAATAAAGTTACTGTGGAGATTACCCCATTGGCCAAGAGGAAGATAAGGGTTGGACAAAGGGGTAGCCACTCCCTGTACTGTTGTTGTGAGTTGTTTAAATACTTGTGTAAAAATAAAGAGGTTGTTCATAATTTTCATCAAGACTTTGTGTGCAGGTGTATTATTGACCCAAGGGCATATGCTGGCAGAGGAGATCGTTTCTGACTCCATGCCAGGTTCTTCCCAGGCACACTACCAAAAGCTGGGACTTATGCTCTTGCATCCGCAAGGAAGGTCCATTGGTCTGAGTCATCCAAATCTTAGGTCTAAAACCTACAGGAGATAAGAGAACTAGGATTCTCTATACTCCATCATCATTGTAGGTTGTGACAATTGGTGGCAGTGGTGAGAGACTCTACAGAAAGACCAAGAATGGAGCAGCAATACGAGGAAAGGTCCTCAGCGGAGCTAAGGGAGGCGATGAAGCAGAAAGGAATCCCTAGGAGGAAGGGAGACCAACGAGCTGGGATGATTGCAGCCCTGAGAAAAAATGATGCAGAGCAGGGTGGAAGCAGAGGAGTTGGGTGAGGGACCACCAAGGGCTCCAAGACCCCAACCAGAGCAAGACATCACCAAAGAGGCAACAAGGAGGTATGAAGAAGCCAGACACCTATACCCCAGTGAGATGACCGCACAAGAGGTGGCCAAAGTACTGGACCAGCATTACCAGAGAATCTGGCAGGAGCACACTGGGGAGCGGGATCAAGCTCAGCAAAGGCTTGGTTGCCGCACAGATGAATTGCCAGCACGTGTTAAGATGGCATACCAGAACTTTAAGAAGTTCCAGGATGGTATGGACAATATGGACGAATTCCTTCAGGAGTTTGAGCAGCAATGTGAGGTCCAAGATATTCCCTATGGAGAATGGGCCAAATTGCTGCTGAACAAGTTAACAGGAAGAGCCAGTGCGGCATGTGGAGCCCTTCCACGAGAACAAGCCCAGGATTATAAATATTTGTGCACTGTGTTGCTGAGCAGATATACTATGACGCCTGAGACATTTTTGGATAGATTCAGGGGCACCACCAAAGGACCAGCAGACACTCATGTGGAGGTTATGTGCAGGTTAAGGCGAGCTTGTACCCAGTGGTGGTCTACACAAGGAGCCATCACAGCCGAACAGATATTGGAAGTGGTACTGATGGAACAATTCCTGAACATTTGCTCCTCAGAAGTAGGTGAATGGTTGCAAGATCAAAAACCGACCACTGCAGACCAAGCAGCTGCGCTGGCAGATCGGTTTATCAGCACCAGGGCCAAAAGAGTGTCCCAAGGAACAAAACCTAGCCTAAATACGGGTAGGGGCCCCAGAGAGGTGGTGCCAGCACGGTCAGCTCCTGAGATGCGTAATGCGCCCTGGGCACGGCCAGTAAAAAAGTCCCAGCCTGCTCCCAGGACACAATGGGGGACCAAACCAATGAGCTCAGAATGCTACAACTGCAACCAACGAGGTCACTTTGCTAAGGATTGTCCTCAGGCACCCAAAAACTCTAGAGGACCTCCCCACCGCCATGTACATTATTTGGGGGAGTGGACTGAGGGGCCGGCGAGCTCCAATGCAGCTCTTTGGGAGCCAGAAGCAGAGGGAGGATATTCAGGGGTCTATACTGTAAGGAACCCGCAGAAGCTGTCTGGAGAACAACATAGGCAAGCCGTGTGGTTACAAGGACGCCAAGCTACTGGCTACCGTGACTCTGGATCAGCAGTCACAGTAGTCCTACCCAAATGGGTACGCCCTACAGATTCTATCCGAAAGGAAATGTGGGTGATGGTAGCAGGAGGAGAACAGTTAACCATCCCCATGGCTCGCGTTAATTTGGACTGGGGCATGGGGAACCAAAGCAAGGAAGTAGGAGTCATGGATGGGCTCCCCGCGGATGTTTTACTGGGCAATGATTTGGGCCACATGACGAGCCAATATGTACAGCCCATTACCAGAGCTCAAGCCAAGAGCACCCACCCTGGAGAGGCATACCTGGAGCAGAGGGGATACCCAAGACCTGAGGTAAGTCCATTGCTTGCTAATACATTAACTTTAGGATGGGCCAAGGGAGAGGAGATCAGGGCAGTACTGCAGAAAGATGAGACTTTGGCTGGTTTAAGGGACAGGGCAGCACAAGGCAAAGGAGTGGATGACCTATACAGCGTTATCTGGGATAAGGGGTTGTTATATAGGGTCAAGGTACCTATAAATAATGAGGTAGGCAGAGAACCCAGGAAACAATTAGTGGTTCCCCAGCTATATAGGGGCAAGGTGCTACAAGTAGCACATGAAATACCCCTGGGAGGGCACTTAGGGGAGAAGAAAACCCGGAGTAGAGTGAAAGAGATATTTTTCTGGCCAGGGTTGGATAAGGATGTAAAGGAGTTTTGCCATTCTTGTGATGCCTGCCAAAGGAACAGGCCTCTCAAGAAGAACAGCAGGGCCAAGTTACAGTCCCTCCCAGTAATGGAAGAACCCTTCCAGAGGGTAGCTGTGGACATCATTGGGCCCCTAGCTAGAGCCAGTAGAACGGGGAAGCAGTATATCCTTACCCTGGTAGATTATGCCACTAGGTACCCTGAGGCAGTAGCCTTGTCCAGTATAACCGCTCCAAAGGTAGCAGACGCCTTGGTGACTATATTCACCAGAACAGGGTTTCCCCATGAGATTTTGTCCGATCAAGGCCCACAATTTATGGCCAAAGTCACGGAACAGCTATGGGCCACGTGTGGCGTTAAGCATATTACCTCTTCCCCCTACCATCCCCAGACTAATGGTCTATGCGAGCGGTTCAATGGGACTCTTAAACATATGATACGCACTTTTACAGACCAGGAACCAGACTGGGAACGGTTGTTGCCATGTTTGCTGTTCGCCTATAGAGAGGTACCCCAGGAGTCTACAGGGCACTCCCCCTTTGAACTCCTGTATGGGAGACATGTGAGAGGACCCTTAAGCATAATTAGGGAAACATGGGAAGGGGAGTATAGGCAGCAACCCATACCAGTGGCCTCCTATGTACTAGCCTTCAGAGAGAACATGTCCAGACTAACTGGAATAGTCAGCCAAAACATGAGGAAAGCCCAGCAGAGGGATCAGAAATACTACAAGGCAGGGACCAGTGATAGAAGTCTGGAAGAGGGAACGAAGGTGCTTATGCTGGAACCTCACCCCCAGAATAAATTACAGTCCCAGTGGGTAGGGCCTTACACAATCAGCCAGAAAGTGGGGAACAAGGCCTATGTAGTAATGGTAGACCATCACCAGAGTTGCCCATATAAACAGACTTAAGGTGTACGTTCAGAGAGCAGCTCACCTATTAGCTATTTGTAGGGCCACAGAGGACGAACCAGAAGAGGGGCAGATCCCAGATATGCTAAACAAAGCAGACCAGGATACAGTAGGAGAAAGTATTCAGCAGACCCTGGAATTAGACGCAGAGCAGAAAGAGCAGCTGTCCAACAGCTTAAAACCCTTCCACTCCCTGTTCACCACCAAGCCAGGGTGTACCCCCTTAGCTGTCCACCCAGTAGTAACCGGGGAATGTGCCCCCTTAAAGCAACACCCCTACAGGGTACCAGAGGCAGTTAGGGCCAACATTCAGGCAGAATTACGCACTATGCTACAGTTGGGAGTGATAGAAGAATCCAGTAGTCCCTGGGCATCTCCAGTGGTCTTGGTGCCCAAAACAGATGGAACCACTCGTTTTTGCGTGGATTACCGTAGACTGAACGATAAAACCAAAACAGATGCCTACCCTGTTCCACGCATGGACGAGTTGTTGGACCGGCTAGGTACTGCCAAATATTTAACCACTTTAGATCTCTCTAAAGGATATTGGCAGATCCCTTTAGAAGAGACTGCAAAGGAGAAGTCTGCCTTTATCACCCCCTTTGGACTCTTCCAGTTTAAAGTAATGCCATTTGGGATGAAAAATGCTCCTTCTACCTTCCAGAGACTAGTGGACACATTGTTGCAAGGGCACCAAGAGTATGCCCAGGCCTACCTGGATGATATAGCCATTTTTAGCCAGACTTGGGAGGACCATATAAGGCACATTAGCCAAATTATGCAGGCAATTCACCAAGCTAAGTTGACCATAAGACCTGACAAATGTCAATGGGCTAGAGCAGAAGTGCAATACCTAGGTCATTGGGTGGGGAATGGGAAGTTAAGACCCGAACCAGCCAAGGTAGAGGGAATAGCAGCTTGGCCCACCCCTAAAACTAAGAAGCAGGTGATGGCTTTCCTAGGTACTACTGGGTATTACCGAAAATGTATTCCTGATTTCAGCAGCACAGCCAAACCCCTGACGGATCTCACCAAGAAGAAGCTACCCCGGGAAGTGAATTGGACTTCTGCGTGCCAGTTGGCTTTCCAAACACTGAAGGATGCTCTGACCTGCTCCCCAGTCCTGGCTGCCCCAGACTATAACCGCCCTTTCGTGGTACAGACTGATGCCTCCATGTATGGCATAGGGGCAGTATTGAGTCAGCCAGACAACCAGGGAGTTGAGCACCCAGTGGCCTACATTAGTAGGAAACTACTGCAACGAGAAACAGCCTATGCAACTATAGAAAAGGAATGTTTAGCAGTAGTCTGGGCTCTACGCAAACTACAGCACTACCTGTACGGAAGACAGTTCACAGTCACCACAGACCATAACCCTCTTTGTTGGTTATCTAAAGTGGCTGGAGAGAATGGCCGACTACTGAGGTGGAGTTTAGCCCTACAAACTTTTAATTTCACGGTGCAACACCGCAAAGGGAAATTCCACCAGAACGCAGATGGATTGTCGCGGCAACTAGAGCCCTGACTGTCAGTCCAGATAGGCATCCTGGAGTACAGGATACCTACATCTGTACTTGGGGGGGTAATTGTCATGGCTCACTTGGCAGTCATCTGGGACTTGGACAGATGTCTGTCACAGACTGTTAACACGAGACGATACCTGGGGGTTTGGGGCTCCCAGACACCCTGTTATACTGTTATAAGGTTATATTGTTATTTTGTGGTCTAGGGGATAAAGTATTATAAGTTTACCCCTTAGCATATCCCCATCCCTTCCATGTTTAGGCTCATTGTAATGGATGTCATGTGAGGGAGCTGGTGGGATGTGTTGGTTGTATGTGTGTGAAACATTGTGTGTTGTATCTGTAAATATATTGTATTGGAATGTTGGAGCCATGTTGTGTGCACCATCCATATTGACTGCATATGCAACCTGAGTTGATCACCCATCTGCCTTCCAGCTATCACCTAAAGTAAACACTTGAAGTAATAGCAAGGCCAGAACAAAGGGGTCTATAATGACATAGAGCCACCATAACCCCAGGGGGTCTACAGGTATTCTCACTCAGAGAGTCAGGGCAAAGTCCAGAGGACAGGTAGATGTTTCTCCCTTGAGAGCCAGGCAGCAAATGACTCTGTTAGCCACACCTAGTGGGCGGCCCAGGGGAGGGGTCTGGAAGTTCCCAGAGCTTACCTCTAGTCCATTGGCTAGAGGTAATAAAGTTACTGTGGAGATTACCCCATTGGCCAAGAGGAAGATAAGGGTTGGACAAAGGGGTAGCCACTCCCTGTACTGTTGTTGTGAGTTGTTTAAATACTTGTGTAAAAATAAAGAGGTTGTTCATAATTTTCATCAAGACTTTGTGTGCAGGTGTATTATTGACCCAAGGGCATATGCTGGCAGAGGAGATCGTTTCTGACTCCATGCCAGGTTCTTCCCAGGCACACTACCAAAAGCTGGGACTTATGCTCTTGCATCCGCAAGGAAGGTCCATTGGTCTGAGTCATCCAAATCTTAGGTCTAAAACCTACAGGAGATAAGAGAACTAGGATTCTCTATACTCCATCATCATTGTAGGTTGTGACAATTGGTGGCAGTGGTGAGAGACTCTACAGAAAGACCAAGAATGGAGCAGCAATACGAGGAATGGTCCTCAGCGGAGCTAAGGGAGGCGATGAAGCAGAAAGGAATCCCTAGGAGGAAGGGAGACCAACGAGCTGGGATGATTGCAGCCCTGAGAAAAAATGATGCGGAGCAGGGGGAAGCAGAGGAGTTGGGTGAGGGACCACCAAGGGCTCCAAGACCCCAACCAGAGCAAGACATCACCAAAGAGGCAACAAGGAGGTATGAAGAAGCCAGACACCTATACCCCAGTGAGATGACCGCACAAGAGGTGGCCAAAGTACTGGACCAGCATTACCAGAGAATCTGGCAGGAGCACACTGGGGAGCGGGATCAAGCTCAGCAAAGGCTTGGTTGCCGCACAGAGGAATTGCCAGCACGAGTTAAGATGGCATACCAGAACTTTAAGAAGTTCCAGGATGGTATGGACAATATGGACGAATTCCTTCAGGAGTTTGAGCAGCAATGTGAGGTCCAAGATATTCCCTATGGAGAATGGGCCAAATTGCTGCTGAACAAGTTAACAGGAAGAGCCAGTGCGGCATGTGGAGCCCTTCCACGAGAACAAGCCCAGGATTATAAATATTTGTGCACTGTGTTGCTGAGCAGATATACTATGACGCCTGAGACATTTTTGGATAGATTCAGGGGCACCACCAAAGGACCAGCAGACACTCATGTGGAGGTTATGTGCAGGTTAAGGCGAGCTTGTACCCAGTGGTGGTCTACACAAGGAGCCATCACAGCCGAACAGATATTGGAAGTGGTACTGATGGAACAATTCCTGAACATTTGCTCCTCAGAAGTAGGTGAATGGTTGCAAGATCAAAAACCGACCACTGCAGACCAAGCAGCTGCGCTGGCAGATCGGTTTATCAGCACCAGGGCCAAAAGAGTGTCCCAAGGAACAAAACCTAGCCTAAATACGGGTAGGGGCCCCAGAGAGGTGGTGCCAGCACGGTCAGCTCCTGAGATGCGTAATGCGCCCTGGGCACGGCCAGTAAAAACATCTGACCACAGGGGTACCAAGTCCCAGCCTGCTCCCAGGACACAATGGGGGACCAAACCAATGAGCTCAGAATGCTACAACTGCAACCAACGAGGTCACTTTGCTAAGGATTGTCCTCAGGCACCCAAAAACTCTAGAGGACCTCCCCACCGCCATGTACATTATTTGGGGGAGTAGACTGAGGGGCCGGCGAGCTCCAACGCAGCTCTTTGGGAGCCAGAAGCAGAGGGAGGATATTCAGGGGTCTATACTGTAAGGAACCCGCAGAAGCTGTCTGGAGAACAACATAGGCAAGCCGTGTGGTTACAAGGACGCCAAGCTACTGGCTACCGTGACTCTGGATCAGCAGTCACAGTAGTCCTACCCAAATGGGTACGCCCTACAGATTCTATCCGAAAGAAAATGTGGGTGATGGTAGCAGGAGGAGAACAGTTAACCATCCCCATGGCTCGCGTTAATTTGGACTGGGGCATGGGGAACCAAAGCAAGGAAGTAGGAGTCATGGATGGGCTCCCCGCGGATGTTTTACTGGGCAATGATTTGGGCCACATGACGAGCCAATATGTACAGCCCATTACCAGAGCTCAAGCCAAGAGCACCCACCCTGGAGAGGCATACCAGGAGCAGAGGGGATACCCAAGACCTGAGGTAAGTCCATTGCTTGCTAATACATTAACTTTAGGATGGGCCAAGGGAGAGGAGATCAGGGCAGTTCTGCAGAAAGATGAGACTTTGGCTGGTTTAAGGGACAGGGCAGCACAAGGCAAAGGAGTGGATGACCTTTACAGCGTTATCTGGGATAAGGGGTTGTTATATAGGGTCAAGGTACCTATAAATAATGAGGTAGGCAGATAACCCAGGAAACAATTAGTGGTTCCCCAGCTATATAGGGGCAAGGTGCTACAAGTAGCACATGAAATACCCCTGGGAGGGCACTTAGGGGAGAAGAAAACCCGGAGTAGAGTGAAAGAGATATTTTTCTGGCCAGGGTTGGATAAGGATGTAAAGGAGTTTTGCCATTCTTGTGATGCCTGCCAAAGGAACAGGCCTCTCAAGAAGAACAGCAGGGCCAAGTTACAGTCCCTCCCAGTAATGGAAGAACACTTCCAGAGGGTAGCTGTGGACATCATTGGGCCCCTAGCTAGAGCCAGTAGAACGGGGAAGCAGTATATCCTTACCCTGGTAGATTATGCCACTAGGTACCCTGAGGCAGTAGCCTTGTCCAGTATAACCGCTCCAAAGGTAGCAGACGCCTTGGTAAATATATTCACCAGAACAGGGTTTCCCCATGAGATTTTGTCCGATCAAGGCCCACAATTTATGGCCAAAGTCACGGAACAGCTATGGGCCACGTGTGGCGTTAAGCATATTACCTCTTCCCCCTACCATCCCCAGACTAATGGTCTATGCGAGCGGTTCAATGGGACTCTTAAACATATGATACGCACTTTTACAGACCAGGAACCAGACTGGGAACGGTTGTTGCCATGTTTGCTGTTCGCCTATAGAGAGGTACCCCAGGAGTCTACAGGGCACTCCCCCTTTGAACTCCTGTATGGGAGACATGTGAGAGGACCCTTAAGCATAATTAGGGAAACATGGGAAGGGGAGTATAGGCAGCAACCCATACCAGTGGCCACCTATGTACTAGCCTTCAGAGAGAACATGTCCAGACTAACTGGAATAGTCAGCCAAAACATGAGGAAAGCCCAGCAGAGGGATCAGAAATACTACAAGGCAGGGACCAGTTATAGAAGTCTGGAAGAGGGAACGAAGGTGCTTATGCTGGAACCTCACCCCAGAATAAATTACAGTCCCAGTGGGTAGGGCCTTACACAATCAGCCAGAAAGTGGGGAACAAGGCCTATGTAGTAATGGTAGACCATCACCAGAGTTGCCCATATAAACAGACTTAAGGTGTACGTTCAGAGAGCAGCTCACCTATTAGCTATTTGTAGGGCCACAGAGGACGAACCAGAAGAGGGGCAGATCCCAGATATGCTAAACAAAGCAGACCAGGATACAGTAGGAGAAAGTATTCAGCAGACCCTGGAATTAGACGCAGAGCAGAAAGAGCAGCTGTCCAACAGCTTAAAACCCTTCCACTCCCTGTTCACCACCAAGCCAGGGTGTACCCCCTTAGCTGTCCACCCAGTAGTAACCGGGGATTGTGCCCCCTTAAAGCAACACCCCTACAGGGTACCAGAGGCAGTTAGGGCCAACATTCAGGCAGAATTACGCACTATGCTACAGTTGGGAGTGATAGAAGAATCCAGTAGTCCCTGGGCATCTCCAGTGGTCTTGGTGCCCAAAAAAGATGGAACCACTCGTTTTTGCGTGGATTACCGTAGACTGAACGATAAAACCAAAACAGATGCCTACCCTGTTCCACGCATGGACGAGTTGTTGGACCGGCTAGGTACTGCCAAATATTTAACCACTTTAGATCTCTCTAAAGGATATTGGCAGATCCCTTTAGAAGAGACTGCAAAGGAGAAGTCTGCCTTTATCACCCCCTTTGGACTCTTCCAGTTTAAAGTAATGCCATTTGGGATGAAAAATGCTCCTTCTACCTTCCAGAGACTAGTGGACACATTGTTGCAAGGGCACCAAGAGTATGCCCAGGCCTACCTGGATGATATAGCCATTTTTAGCCAGACTTGGGAGGACCATATAAGGCACATTAGCCAAATTATGCAGGCAATTCACCAAGCTAAGTTGACCATAAGACCTGACAAATGTCAATGGGCTAGAGCAGAAGTGCAATACCTAGGTCATTGGGTGGGGAATGGGAAGTTAAGACCCGAACCAGCCAAGATAGAGGGAATAGCAGCTTGGCCCACCCCTAAAACTAAGAAGCAGGTGATGGCTTTCCTAGGTACTACTGGGTATTACCGAAAATTTATTCCTGATTTCAGCAGCACAGCCAAACTTCTGACGGATCTCACCAAGAAGAAGCTACCCCGGGAAGTGAATTGGACTTCTGCGTGCCAGTTGGCTTTCCAAACACTGAAGGATGCTCTGACCTGCTCCCCAGTCCTGGCTGCCCCAGACTATAACCGCCCTTTCGTGGTACAGACTGATGCCTCCATGTATGGCATAGGGGCAGTATTGAGTCAGCCAGACAACCAGGGAGTTGAGCACCCAGTGGCCTACATTAGTAGGAAACTACTGCAACGAGAAACAGCCTATGCAACTATAGAAAAGGAATGTTTAGCAGTAGTCTGGGCTCTACGCAAACTACAGCACTACCTGTACGGAAGACAGTTCACAGTCACCACAGACCATAACCCTCTTTGTTGGTTATCTAAAGTGGCTGGAGAGAATGGCCGACTACTGAGGTGGAGTTTAGCCCTACAAACTTTTAATTTCACGGTGCAACACCGCAAAGGGAAATTCCACCAGAACGCAGATGGATTGTCGCGGCAACTAGAGCCCTGACTGTCAGTCCAGATAGGCATCCTGGAGTACAGGATACCTACATCTGTACTTGGGGGGGTAATTGTCATGGCTCACTTGGCAGTCATCTGGGACTTGGACAGATGTCTGTCACAGACTGTTAACACGAGACGATACCTGGGGGTTTGGGGCTCCCAGACACCCTGTTATACTGTTATAAGGTTATATTGTTATTTTGTGGTCTAGGGGATAAAGTATTATAAGTTTACCCCTTAGCATATCCCCATCCCTTCCATGTTTAGGCTCATTGTAATGGATGTCATGTGAGGGAGCTGGTGGGATGTGTTGGTTGTATGTGTGTGAAACATTGTGTGTTGTATCTGTAAATATATTGTATTGGAATGTTGGAGCCATGTTGTGTGCACCATCCATATTGACTGCATATGCAACCTGAGTTGATCACCCATCTGCCTTCCAGCTATCACCTAAAGTAAACACTTGAAGTAATAGCAAGGCCAGAACAAAGGGGTCTATAATGACATAGAGCCACCATAACCCCAGGGGGTCTACAGGTATTCTCACTCAGAGAGTCAGGGCAAAGTCCAGAGGACAGGTAGATGTTTCTCCCTTGAGAGCCAGGCAGCAAATTACTCTGTTAGCCACACCTAGTGGGCGGCCCAGGGGAGGGGTCTGGAAGTTCCCAGAGCTTACCTCTAGTCCATTGGCTAGAGGTAATAAAGTTACTGTGGAGATTACCCCATTGGCCAAGAGGAAGATAAGGGTTGGACAAAGGGGTAGCCACTCCCTGTACTGTTGTTGTGAGTTGTTTAAATACTTGTGTAAAAATAAAGAGGTTGTTCATAATTTTCATCAAGACTTTGTGTGCAGGTGTATTATTGACCCAAGGGCATATGCTGGCAGAGGAGATCGTTTCTGACTCGATGCCAGGTTCTTCCCAGGCACACTACCAAAAGCTGGGACTTATGCTCTTGCATCCGCAAGGAAGGTCCATTGGTCTGAGTCATCCAAATCTTAGGTCTAAAACCTACAGGAGATAAGAGAACTAGGATTCTCTATACTCCATCATCATTGTAGGTTGTGACAATTATTGCTTGTATTTTAATGATAGTAAATATACTTATTTAATTATATTATACATACAAAAAGTACAAATGATTATATTCAACCATATGTAACACATATTAGATAGTTTATCTTCCAAGTGCCATCCTAGAAATAATAAAGGGTGCAGGGGTAGAGAATAGGGAGAAGTGAGAAGGGTGTGTTAGTTTATTAGGTTTTATAAAATATTACTCCTAACCTTTCTCCAAACATGCTCAGTAGCAGGCAAGACTGAATCAATAGATGTAAGCCACACTCTGCAGAAATGTAAAAGTCCCTCCCACACAATCTCACCAAATCATATCACCAAGGTGTATGTCTTTTCAATACGCTACTGTATGATACTGTAGGTTATTATTAAAGCCACTAAAACGATAAAAAAAATATTTAATACAGTGCAGCCTGAAAAAGTGTCCATAAAACCATTGAAGTTATAAATTAACTGTAGATAAAAGAATGTCATGAAGAGTAAGAGATGCATCAGAAAGTGAATACAATTACAGCGTTTTACTCTTTATCCTTGAGTAAAAAATGTAAATCATAATTTTAATGAAGCTTTACATTATCCTCTGTACAATAATATCAGTATTATGAAAGCTTGTTCAGTCCAGAATTCATTTTTCATTGTATTCATAACAATACAACCATCAATTTCCTATCATGATTCGGGAATTATAAAGTTTGTCAATAGATTTTATAAAGGCTTAGGAAGAAACAATTCACTGTATAAAACATTGAAGTGCATATCTAGTTGACAGCAAAACAAAGCATTAATTAAGAAAGTTATTTGGATGAATTGTAAAGAAGTATACTGTGCATTTATCTTCAAATTACTAGTTAAATTGTCATATACTGTGAAATGCCAGGGCCATTAAACAATGTAAAAGTGACTTTGCTGAATCACTGGATATTCAGGAAGTTTGTGAATGTCTGAGAGGCCCGCAATAGACCCATGGGAACAGGCGAGGACCAGGCGGAGAGGCAGGGAGCCCGTAAATGTGGTTGCAAGCTAATTTGCTATTCAATTGGCATCTTTTTGCGGCCTCCAAACGGCTTCCGAGTTATTGCCTTGAAAAAAAACGTTGACAGTTAAAATTGAGTTACTGGCTTGAAACTTTTTTTTTGACGCCGCTCATTGAAGGCCTCAGCAAACCCGAAAATTGCAGGCCTCACAATGAGCACCTTCAGTGCTCATTGCGACCCTCTCCCCCCCCAGATGAGCGCCTTCAGCATGCGCAAGCTTGTGAGCACTACACACAAACTCTCAATTACGACAACTATATACAGTATGTCCCAAAAGTGAGAACACCCCTCACATTTTTGTAAATATTATATTATATATATTCATATGACAACACTGAAGAAATGACGCTCTGCTACAATGTAAAGTAGTAAGTGTACAGCCTGTATAACAGTGTAAATTTGCTTTCCCCTCAAAATATTTCAACACACAGCCATTAATGTCTAAACCAACAAAAGTGAGTACACACCCCAGAGCTTCACAGGTTGCCACTGGAGTCCTCTTCCACTCCTCCATAACGACATCATGTAGCTGGTGGATGTTAGAGACCTTGCGCTCCCTCCCCTTACATTTGAAGATGCCCCACAGATGCTCAATAAGGTTTAGGTCTGGTGACATAATTAGCCAGTCCATCATCTTTACCTTCAGCTTCTTTTGCAAGGCTGTGGTTGTCTTGGAGGGGTGTTTGGGGTCGTTATCATGTTGTAATACTGCCCTGTGGCCCAGTCTCTGAAGGGGAGGATCATGCTCTGCTTCAGTATGTCACAGTACATGTTGGCATTCATGGTTCCCTTAATAAGCTGTAGCTCCACAGTGGCAGCAGCACTCAGGCAGGCCCAGACCAAACATATATACACATACTGTATGTCTATATATGTTTTCTATAATATCTTGTGTTGATTCCCCCTATATGCATTTACCTGATGATGTCAGATGCTGCATCCACTCTCTCTGCATCGCTGTTTACATTCAAACGGAGGGTTTCATCTCATATCAGTGTTTTTGTGTGTTTTGTACCTTATCCGTTTATCTGTTATTTACTTTTGGTGGAGGAAGTGTTATGGTCTGGGCCTACATGAGTGCTGCCTGCACTGGAGAGCTACAGTTCATTGAGGGAACCATGAATGCCAACATGTACTGTGACAGACCCAAACACACCTCCAAGACAACCACTGTCTTGCTAAAGAAGCTGAAGGTAAAGGTTATGGACTGGCAAAGCATGTCACCAGACCCTATTGAGCATCTGTGGGGCATCCTCAAATGGAAGGTGGAGGGAGTGCAAGGTCGCTAACATCCACCAGCTCTGTGATGTCATCATGGAGGAGTGGAAGAGGACTCCAGTGGCAACCTGGGGAGCTCTGGTGAACTCCATGCCCACGAGGGTTAAGGCAGTGTTGGAAAATAATGGTGGCCACACAAGATATTGACACTTTGGGCCCAATTTGGATATTTCTACTTAGGGGTATACTCTCTTTTGTTGCCAATGGTTTAGAGATTAATGGCTGTGTGTTGAGTTATTTTAAGTGGACAGCAAATGTACACTGTTATACAGGCTGTACACTTACTACTTTACATTGTAGCAGAGTGTCATTTCTTCAGTGTTGTCACCTGAAAATATAAAATAAAATATTTACAAAAATGTGAGGGGTGTACTCACTTTTGTGAGATACTGTATATGATATAATGATCTTTGCAGTTTATAGGTAGTGTTTTATTAACCCAAATTATTCCCCATAGTCAATCTATACTAAACAAGAATACATTTTAACATGATGTAGCTAGCATTTCTCTGAATGTTGTGTCCAATATCTGTTTACAGTCCACTTTAACATTTTTAAACAGGCAAAACCTCCATATCTTTCTTGGTCAAAAGACCAAAAAGAGGGTCCCCAAATAAAAAATGCATTGTTGATCCACATTTGAAGCAACACTTTGGCTTGCCTCTCTAGAAAGACCTCCCTCTTTCATTGCCTATGTACAGAAAGATGGATACATCTTATGTGATGTAACTTTTTGTTGTACCAACAGACACTATTCCAGAAGTCTACATCATGTATCTTTGTAGGACCCATGATCATGTTGTGCTGTCTCTCCAGTCAGTAAATGATATCTTCTACCGGTATAGACTCATGGTCAAAGACAATATTCAAAGTAACAGTCTATAGTTTGGTGATCTATTTTATTTGGAATGGATCCTGGTTAGCAGAATCCTTCACACGACCTCCAGAAGGTTTGTAGGTTTTAAAACTTTTATAAGAAAGGGCATTGTAGCAAAGCATAAATATCATCCACATTATTCCCCAAATATCTTTTAAGATAAAGAAGTAGAGATGTTGCGAACAGTTCGCCCGCGGACTATTCGCATCGATTTTGGCATGTTCGCGTTCGCAGCGGACGGCGAACACATGCGCTTTTGGGTTCGCCCCCTATTCTTTATCATTGAGGAAACTTTGACCCTGCACCTCACAGTCAGCAGACACATTCCAGCCAATCAGCAGCATACACTCCCTTCCAGGGCCTTCCATCTGAAGGACAGCATCCATTTTAGAATCATTCTGAAGCTGCATTCGTTGTGAGAGGACAGATAGTGTAGCTGCTGGAGATTTAATAGGGAAATAGATAGCCAGGCTATGTATTTAGCTTCCACTACAGACCTGAAGGACTCATCTGATATCTGCTGCAAGGACAGCAACCCAAAAAGCCCTTTTTAGGGCTAGAACATCATTTATTTCATTTTATATATTTTTTTCTGTGTAATCTAATTGCATATGCCCCCTGCCAGCGTGTGTGTGTGACAGGCTAACACCTAACAGCTTATATTGTGCTCAGTGAAATAAAACAACACTTTTTTGACTGTAATAGATGGAATAGCAATTGCCTGCCTACAGGCGTGTGTGTGAAGCCTATTGCATCTACTCTGCCAACTTTTGCCAGTGCACAGTGACACTCATATCTGGTGCAACCGTAGTGTACAGTGACATAAAACAACACTTTTTTGACTGTAATCAATTGAATATCAGTTGCCTGCCTACAGGCGTGTGTGTGAAGCCTATTGCATCTACTCTGCCAACTTTTGCCAGTGCACAGTGATACGTCATATCTGGTGCAACCGTAGTGTACAGTGACATAAAACAACACTTTTTTGACTGTAATCGATTGAATATCAGTTGCCTGCCTACAGGCGTGTGTGTGAAGCCTATTGCATCTACTCTGCCAACTTTTGCCAGTGCACAGTGACACTCATATCTGGTGCAACCGTAGTGTACAGTGAAATAAAACAACACTTTTTTTGACTGTAATCGATTGAATATCATTTGGGTGCCTACAAGCTTTTGCCAGTGCACAGTGACACTCATATCTGGTGTCACAGTAGCTTGCACGCATAGTACCACTAATCAGAAAAAAAATGACAGGCAGAGGCAGGCCACCCCGCAGGGGCCGTCGTGGTCATGGTGCTGTGATTCCCTTTGGCCCTAGAATACTGCCCAGTTTTCAGCGGCAACGTACCCTGAACTTGAAAAGTTCTGAGGACATGGTTGACTGGCTAACACAGGACACCCAATCTTCTACAGCTTCCGCTCGGAACCTGGACGCACCATCCTCCTCCAGCTTAGCTTCGGGCACCTCTCCAGTTACCACTCGCCCGCCTGCCGCCACCACCAACACTAGCACCACAGCCGCTTCACTTGATCCGTCAACAGAATTATTTACACATCCGTTGGAAGAAATGAGTGATGGGCAAACATTAGTGCCAGAGGATGTAGATAACAGGGATATGTCCCAGTCAGGCAGCATTACACACATGGATGTACGGTCTGATGATGATGATGATGTTGTACCCGGTGCTGCTTCCTTTGTTGAGTTGTCAGATACAAGTGAAGCGGTTGATGATGACGATGCGTCCGTGGATGTCACGTAGGTGCCCGCTATAAGAGAAGAAGAACAGGAGGAAAGTTCAGATGGGGAGACAGAGTGGAGGAGGAGACGAGTTGGAAGCAGGGGGAGGTCGTCGCAAGTAGCTAGTGGCACAGTCAGACAGCATGAATCGGAACCTGGTGTCAGCCAGACAGCAGGCCAGTCATACATGCTTTTGCCACAACCAGAATGCCGTCATTGCAGAGCTTATCAGTGTGGCTATTTTTTTGTGTGTCTGCCTGTGACAACAGCAATGCCATTTGCAACCTGTGCGAAAAGAAACTGAGTCGTGGGAAGTCCAACACCCACCTAGGTACAACTTCTTTGCGAAGGCACATGATGTCACATCACAAACGGCTATGGGATCAACACATGAGTACAAGCAGCACACAAAGTCAAAGCCGCCATCCTCCTCCTGGTCCAGCATCTTCAGCCATGTCAACCACTGCTGCCCTGCTTGCCCCCTCTCAACCATCCGCCACTCCGTGTCTAGCCCTGAGCAGTCCCTGCTCATCTGCCCACAGTCAGGTGTTTGTCAAGGACATGTATGAGCGTTAGAAGCCAATGTCACAAAGTCATCCCCTTGCCTGGGAAACTGAAAGCTGGCTTGTCTAAACTCTTAGCTCGCCAGCTTTTACCATACAAGCTGGTTGAGTCTGAGGCATTCAAAAAATTTTTAGCTATTGGGACACCACAGTGGAAGGTACCCTGCCGAAATTTCTTTGCACAAAAGGCAAGCCCCAACCTGTACTCAATTGTGCAAAAGTAATGGCATCTCTGGCACACAGTGTTGGGGCAAGGGTCCATCTGACCACTGATACCTGGTCTGCAAAGCATGGTCAGGGCAGGTATATCACCTACACTGCACATTGGGTAAACCTGGTGACAGCTGCCAAGCATGGAATACATGGCTCTGCAGAGGAGTTGGTGGCCTGCTGCCACCTCCTCTACTCCTCCTACTCCATCCTCTTCCATAACCTCCTCGGCTGAGTCCTCTTTTGCTGCTGCTATGTCTTGCTCCACATCAACGGCACCCCCCCAGCTCCACAGGTACTATTCCACATCCCGGATACGTCAGTGTCACGCCGTCTTGGGGTTGACTTCCCTGAAAGCAGAGAGTCACACCGGATTAGCACTCCTGTCCGCCTTGAACGCACAGGTGGATCAGTGGCTAACTCCGCACCAACTGGAGATCGGCAAAGTGGTTTGTGACAACGGAAGAAATTTGTTGGCGGCATTGAATTTGGGCAAGTTGACACATGTGCCGTGCATGGCACATTGTGTGTAATCTGATTGTACAACGCTTTGTGCATAAGCACCCAGGCTTACAGGATGTCTTGAAGTAGGCCAGGAAGGTGTGTGGCCATTTCAGGCGTTCCTACACGGCCATGGCGCACTTTACAGATATCCAGTGGTGAAACAACATGCCAGTGAGGCGCTTGATTTTAGACAGCCCGACACGTTGGAATTCAACACTCCTAATGTTCAACTGCCTGCTCCAACAAGAAAAGGCCGTTAATGAGTATTTGTATGACCGGGGTGCTAGGACAGCCTCTGAGGAGCTGGGGATTTTTTTGCCACATTACTGGACGCTCATGCGCAATGCCTGTAGGCTTATGCGTCCTTTTGAGGAGGCGACAACCCTGGTCAGTCGCACCGAGGGCACCATCAGCGACATCATACCATTTGTTTTCTTCCTGGAGCATGCCCTGCGAAGAGTGCTGGATCAGGCCGTAGATGAGCGTGAAGAGGAAGAGTTGTGGTCACCATCACCACCAGATACAGCCTTATCAGCATCGCTTGCTGGACCTGCGGCAATGCTGGAAGAGGATTGTGAGGAAGAGGAGTCAGAGGAGGAATGTGGCTTTGAGGAGGAGGAGGAAGACCAACCACAACAGACATCCCAGGGTGCTTGTTGTCACCTATCTGGTACCCGTGGTGTTGGACGTGGCTGGGTTGAAGAACATACCTTCAGTGAGATCACTGAGGACGAGGAGCGGGACATGACTAGCTCGGCATCCAACCTTGTACAAATAGGGTCTTTCATGCTGTCGTGCCTGTTGAGGGACCCTCGTATAAAAAGGATGAAGGAGAACGACCTGTACTGGGTGTCCACGCTACTAGACCCCCGGTATAAGCAGAAAGTGCCTGAAATGTTACCGAATTACCACAAGTCGGAAAGGATGCAGCACTTCCAAAATAAATTAAAAAGTATGCTTTACACAGCGTTTAAGGGTGATGTCACAGCACAATGGCAATCTAACAGCGGAAGAGGTGAACATAATCCTCCTCCTCCCACGACCACGCCGACAAGGAGAGGACGCTTTACAGACATGTTGTTGATGGAGGACATGCAGTGTCCTATGCATTGCCACAGCCCTTCGGGGTTCACCCTATAGAGAACGACTAGACCGTCAGGTAACATACTACCTCGCCTTAACTGCACATATCGACACTATGAGGAGCGATGAACCCCTTGACTACTGGGTGTGCACGCTTGGCCTGTGGCCTGAGCTATCCCAATTTGCCATAGAACTTCTGTCCTGCCCCGCTTCAAGTGTCCTGTCAGAAAGGACCTTCAGTGCAGCAGGAGGTTTTGTCACTGAGACGAGAAGTCGCCTAGGTCAAAAAAGTCTAGATTACCTCACCTTTATTAAGATGAATGAGGGATGGATCCTGAATGGACTGACAGTGGGCGATACATTCGATTAAAAAAGGCCTGATAGATGAGCTGCCTTGAGCAAATAATGGTCCACACGCTGCTGTATTTTATCCCTGAATGCCGGATGACTTGCGTGACTTATCCGCCACCAACTAGGGTTCAAGACACAATGTTTTAGGGCACTTTCTGCCTGGCAGACTAACATCAATTTTTCTGGTCGCTGCAACAATACCTAATTTTTGCATTTAAATTATTTTATTTTAGAAGGCGTACAGCATGTAATGAAAAATAAAGCATTTTTGAACAGTCTTGCATAACAGTTGTGCAAAAATACATAATTACAATAGAGACATTTTGTGAAAGTTAGCTGGCTATTGCTTCTTATTTTTACTTTTTAGGTTAATCATTTTTCTTATTTTTTACTGTGATTGCAAGAGTATATCTGCAGGAAACACCAAAGTCCTATTAGCTATCATCCCTCCAGCAGTATTAGCTTATTATTTACAATATCTAACCTGGGCAATCACCCTTGGGTTACCCTAGGGCAGACTTCTGTAAGCGACCTCTCCTTTCCTGGGATGATTTTGCCGCTGGTTGCTTCTGAAGGGTCTCCAGGGCTCCCCCACTCCGGTCCTTCCCCCAGTGTCGCTTCAACCAGTAACAAATGTTTTATATTTGTAAAGCAACCCAATGATCCCACTTGATGGAGGTTTATCTTTACAAATTATGGAGAACCAATTTAAGACCGGTGTCCCCTGTTTCTGGGTCAGGGAGTGTGTGAAATGCCTCAGCCTACAGTAATTGTAATGTTCTGACACCGGTAGCTCATGCTTGTCCCTCAGTTCCTCATAGGTGATAGTACAACTAAACACACCCCTCCTATCTGGTGGCACCTTAGATTGAAGTGGCACCCAAATTTGAAGTGGGAGGACCGACCAAGCATCTTTTTCCTTCTCCCGCTTCCAAAAATCCATGCCATATACACGTCCCCTGATAGGTGACGTAACAGGTATTAAACTGATAGGAATAAATAGTACAACTGAACACAACACTCCTATCTGGTGGCACCTTAGATTGCAGGCGCAGTGCCCCAAATTCGAAGTAGGAGGTCCGACCAAGCATCTTTTCCCATCTCCCTGTTCCAAAAATCAATGCCATATACACGTCCCCTGATAGGTGACGTAACAGGTATTAAACTGATAGGAATAAATAGTACAACTGAACACACCACTCCTATCTGGTGGCACCTTAGACTGCACGCGCAGTGCCCCAAATTTGAAGTGGGAGGACCGACCAAGCATCTTTTTCCATCTCTCGCTTCCAAAAATCCATGCCATATACACGTCCCCTGATAGGAGACGTAACAGGTATCAAACTGATAGGAATAAATAGTACAACTGAACACACCACTCCTATCTGGTGGCACCTTAGATTGCACGCGCAGTGGCCCAAATTTGAAGTGGGAGGACCGACCAAGCATCTTTTTTCATCTCCCGCTTCCAAAAATCCATGCCATATACACGTCCCCTGATAGGTGACGTAACAGGTATCAAACTGATAGGAATAAATAGTTCAACTGAACACACTACTCCTATCTGGTGGCACATTACATTGCACACGCAGTGCCCCAAATTCGAAGTAGGAGGTCCGACCAAGCATCTTTTTCCATCTCCCTGTTCCAAAAATCAATGCCGTATACACGTCCCCTAATAGTGGACGTAACAGGGATTAAACCAATAGGAATAGTACTACTTAACAGTACACACCTTATAATAATGCAGACAGAGGCAACGCAGAGAGAGGAGTCTGAAGAAGAGGAGTCAGAGGAGGAAGGTGGCTTTGAGGAGGTGGAAGACCAAACACAGCAGGCGTCCCAGGGGGCTTGTTGTCCCCTTTCGGGGACCCTTGGTGGCTGGGTGGAGGAAGAGACCTTCAATGACATCAGTGAGGACAAGGAACGGGACATGGCTAGCTTGGTATCCAACCTTGTGCAAATGGGGAGTTTGCGATTGTGCAAAGGGACTGTTTCCGTTTTTTTGCGGTGCATTAAACAGGGAGATTGGTCTGTTACTGTGAAGCGGGTGTAACCCTTACACTACCTGATCGATACAACATCATACCTGATGTTTTAAAGCATGTTATTCTATGTAGTTTTTCGTGGGAGTTTTGCCATGGATCCGGCATGCCACAGTCCAGGTGTTAGTCCCTTTGAAACAACTTTCCCATCACTATTGTGGCCAGAAAGAGTCCCTGTGGGTTTTGAAATTCGCCTGCCCATTGAAGTCTATGGCGGTTTGCCGATGTTCGCCCGTTAGCGAACATTTGATGGACGTTCGCGTCCGCTGTTCGCGAACCGAAAATGTGATGTTCGCGACATCACTATAAAGAAGTACATATGTTAACTTGAACTTTATACTGTATTAATTCTCATATGCCATTTCATATTTTATTACCTGTATCATCTTTTTTCTTTGTAAATTGTTTTAAAAACATTCTCAATTGAATGTTATTAAGAAATTAATTTCCTACAGTAAACTAACAAGTCTCTCATTCTGAGCTCCCAAGCAGCCTCTCCGATCCACCCATAACACAAGATATTCATTTATTTTTCAATAACAGATCATTATCATTAAATAGCTACTTGCCCGTCAATGACTGGAATAAAATGTTAAGCCGAGCAATGCTGTTTGCCATCAAATGTGAGCACCTTCGGTGCTCATTGCGAGTCTCTCCCCTGTCTACTTCCTCCCTTATGTCTCCTTTCCCTCTCCTCTCCCTCCCTTTTGTCTCCTTTCTCCCGTCCTCTCCCTTCCTTGTGTCTCCTTTCCCCCTCCACTCCCTCCTTTGTGTCTCTGTCCCCCCCTCCTCTCTATCCCTTGTGTCTCATTTCCCCCCTCCCCTCGCTGCCTTGTGTCTCCTTCCCCCTCTCCTGTGCCTCCTTTCCCCCCTACCTCCCCTGTGTTTCCCCCACCTCCCTCCCCTCTCTTTCCCCCCTCTCCCTCCCCTCTCTTCCCCCCTCCCCCTCCTCTGTGTCTCTCTCCCCTCCCCCTCCCCTTTGTCTTCCCCCATCAACCTGCCCTGTGTCTCTTCCCCCTCTCCCTCCCCTGTGTCACTTTCCTCTCTCTCCCCTGTGTCTCTTCCCCTCCTCCTCCCCTCCATTATCCTCCTCCTTATCCTGCTCCCTCCTTCCCATCCACCTCCCTCCTTCCCCTCATCCTTCTCCTCCCCCCTTATCCTCCTCCTCCCTTTCCCCCTCTCCAATTATCTCCCTATACCGTGTCCCCTCTCTTACTGTGATTCTATGAGCTTTTGTTGCTCTCTCACCTGCATTGTGTCTTCTGGCTGTGTCCGACAGGCATATGCTAATGACGTGACGAACATGTGACGTCACATCCTTAGCATATGCCAGTCGGCCACAGCCAGAAGAAGTGCTGCAGGGGACAGAGCACCAGGAGCTCATTGGATCACAGTAAGAGAGGGGAAAGAGTATAGGGAGGTCATTGGAGGGAGAGGAGGGGGTAATTGAAGAGGTTAAAAGGAAGGAGGAGTATAAGGGGGTAGGAGGAGGATAATGGGGGAGGAAGGAGGAGACACAGTGGGCAGCTGGAAGTGATGCAAGCCTTGGGGCCCTTGCGATGAGTGTCTACTTGAACACATTTGCATGCACAAATACTAGGCATGGTCCTTGAGTAATTTTTGTGCAGGTGACTGCACTCAAAGCCATGGACCCAATAGGTAACTAAGGCATTCAACTGATTAGATACTATATATTATCTATTCTTTTCAATTATGTCATTTTTGGAAGCACTATATCACTTTACATCATGTTTAAAATAGTATTTTACAAAATAACATGCAGGTTGAGTCCATTGTTAATATAATTATTTAGTAGCACACACATAATGTTAGATCCTTATTCAGATGAAATAGTGATTGCATTTGATGTTGTAATGACCAATTTAATTGCCCTTTAATTCTGAATCCTATTACTTTAAAATGATCCCGAAGTCACCATATGTTCTCTATACCATCAGATAGAGGGTGGAAAAGCATTTGGAAAAAGTGCTTTCCTTCTTACAAATTGATGCTTTACTGATAAAATCTCTGCGTTTAGGCTGTTTTCTTTTGCTTCTAAGCTGCTGTTGTATCCTGTGAAAACATAATTAGGATTAGCTTTGCATGTAAAGGATGAGTTCTCCAATATTTAGCTGTCCGTTATTATTTTTCATCACACTTGGGACAAAAAACAACAAATGATACCAAAAGCTGTATTATATGTAACGGGCCGTTGGCAACTATATCTGTAGTTACAGAGGACAGAGACCACAGGAGGGCACACCAGACAAAGCAGATTTATGGGACAAGTTATATGGATACATATAAAGCGTGGCAATTGAACAGCAAGTATATTAAGTGTGGCAACCAGTTGCCAATACACTAATACTGTCATATGTTATCTGCAGCTTTTGGTATCATTTGTTGTTTTTTGTCCCAAGTGTCTTTGATAGCATATAGATATTTATATTAAGCCTCCAGTTTATTTAGGATCTCTGTCCTACTCTGTATTTTGTTTTTTATATGTTTTTGAATAGTGTTTTTTATATAGATTACTTTTACAAAATCCTATGATTTTGAGCATATCCTGATTTTTTCAGGAGTGTCAGTTTATTCTTATATATGAGGATTAATTACTTTTGACCATTAGAGCTATAGGCATTCAACCCTTTATTTAGGGTGTCTTCCTTGATTAGAGATTAATATTTATGGTAACATTAATCCACACTCACATTAAGGGATTTACTTTATAGTGCACTAATTTTATATATATTTTGAGCAGCGTTATTTCCGGATAAAATATATAATAGTTATCAAACTGTATTTTGTTGTCACACTTGCGAGCCTCGCTAAGCGAGCCGTTTGCGTGTAGCGAGGCGAGTCGTTGAGGCATTGAAGCCTTCCAAACTTGCAGAACTTAGGCAATGAGCACCAAAGAATGAATCAATAATAATAATGAATCAATAATAATAAAAAAAAAATAGAATTACCTTATTTATAAATACATAGATGCTTAGATATTTTCCTTTTTAATGTATGGCAATTAAACATCATACATTGATTGATTAATAATTAATTAATTAATTGAATCCAAAAAATAAAAATCCTTTTCAAGTAATTTTACAGTTTCCTCATAGCTCTTTCTGTTTGGATATGAAATTTACATTGCAATGATGCCGTTCTTTAGGAAAACATGATTAGCTCTTTATATTTTGCATTGATGACAGTTAGTGATTAATTAATTAACGTATATTAATTTATTATTACTTATTCATTAATTATAAAAAATACTATTTTACAATGACCTTATTTATCAATATATATATACTTAGCTCTTTATGTTGTCATGTATGCCAATGAAACATCAGACATTTATTGACGAATGAATTATTTTAATGAAAAATTTACAAATGCCTTTCAGGTAATTTTACTTTTTCATTACTGCTCTTAAGTTTTTGCATTGATGATAGTTAAAAACAATATGTACAATAAAAAAAAAAAAAACATTATATCTTACAGATTTGAAGAAAGAAAAAACCACAACTACAAGACCATCACAAAGTGTACAAGAATTTCATCCATTAATACTTTAGGTGAGTAAAAAATGAATATTAGTAGTGTTATGCTATATATGTTGTTTGCTATATAAGAAAACATTACAATTTAAACTAAAACGCCTGTATTTACAATTACAGATTACAATGGCGGACAACGGAGAAGAAAAGAAAGAATGGAAAAGAAAAATGGCAAGGGAACAGAAGCAAAGATGGAGAGACGTACTGTCGACCGAGACTTCACGAAGATTAATAGAAGACCGACAGAGACTTGCCAATAAAAGAAAAATGGCGGAGCTACAAAGAAAAGAAAAAGTAAACGACATAATGTCTATGAAACATTGCATAACAACACCAATGTTGATACACATGACACCACTCTTGATATACATGACACCAATATTGATATACAAAATTGTAGTGATATCTGTGTTGAGGAAGCTCAGGATAGTCCCTTATTTCCAGCACTACCAGTAGAGAGTCATTATTGTGGATTACTCAATGTAGTTTGTCAGTTTTGTGGGGTCTATCATTTTCTGAAGGAAAGAGCAACTGAGTGAGAGTTTATTAGTTGCTGTCAGAAAGAAAAGGTAAGACTTCCAGAAAGACACACATTTCCAGAATATTTGAAAAGTATAATGAGTGATCCTACATTTCCAAATTATAGCAATTTAAAAAAAAAAAAACATCAAGTCTTATAAGTGCAATTTCATTTGATTCAATGGGTGCAACATTAGCAGAAAATGTCCCAGGACATGGTCCTTACTGTTTTAAAGTACAAGGACAAATATATGTCCTAGATACGGAGGACGCTTCCTGAAAATAAACAATACTTACCCATCGTCTTTGAACAGCTGGATAACATTATGGCCAACACCCCATTTAATCAAGCATACAAAAAATTGGCAGAGGTTGAATAAGAACAACAGGCACATGCTCAAATTATTCAATTGCCAATGCCAAGAGTAAATATGGTTATGAAAAGAGACCGTCATACTTTTCAAATATGTTATAATTTACCAGCAGTAAATGAGGTTGCCATGGTCTTTAAAAATGATGATGGTGAACCACCATTTGAGTGGGATATTAGAATATATCAACACAATGAAGAGCAACCTTTTATAAACATAAATATATGAAGTAGTAATTTTGATCCAATGATATATTTGATTATATTTGATTTTCTTTCCAAATGGTGAGCCAGGATGGCAACCAAAATTACAATTGCAAAGTTATCCCAATAGTAAAGTTCATGATAGAAACAATATTTCTATGCTGGAATATAAAGTGGCACAAACTGATATTCGGGAACATTTAATCCTATTTTATGTGGGGGGAAACTCACACAACAATAGATTATTGATTCATATCTACAAGTCAAAGCAAATAATCTAAATTTTATCAAATTTCAACAAAGCAAGCTTTGCATAGAACAATATTGTGGATTGATGGATTATGTTGCTGAATTGGCTACAAACAGAGACATTCCAGCTGGAAGAGCAATCATTTTGCGATCTTCTTTCCAAGGATCGCCTGGCAATATGTGAGAACGATACAATGATGCCATGGCTATTGTGAAAAAATTTGGAAAAACAGATTTATTAATAACATTCATATGTAATCTATACTAGATTAATAGATATAATAGATCAAGGAAAATTTGCAACGTGGCCAAAATACTTCTGCTCAACCAGATTTAGTGGCTAGAGTATTCAAAATAAAACTAAATACATTAATATATGATATAACTAAAGCACAGTTATTTGGGAAATGTGTAGCTTTTGTTTATACCATTGAATTTCAAAAAAGAGGCCAGCCGCATGCACATGTCCTACAAGAAAAAGATAAATTGAATACTGCAGGGAGAGTGGATTCTGTGATTAGTGCTGAACTGCCACATACACAAAAATATTCCAAACTTTATGACATTGTAACACACCAAATTAATCATGGTCCATGTGGAGATATAAACCCTAATTCACCATGTATAGAAAATAAAAAATGCACAAAATATTTCCCAAAACAATTTCAACTTATGCTATTTGTCATGGAAACCCTTTATATAAAATAAGGGAAGGACAAACTGCTATTATTCGTGGCCAAAAGGTAGATAATAGATATGTTATTCCATACAATCCACATTTGCTGATGAATGTACAATGTACATATAAATATGGAAGTTTGCACTTCTACCAAATCCATAAAATATGTTTATAAAAATATATACAAAGGATATGATGCAGCAACTGTTGTTGTGCAAGATTCACAAAATGAACAAGACATCCAATTTTACATGATGAACTTTCATGTTATTTAGATACTCACTATGTCAGTGGTTCAGAAGTAATGTGGGTAGTGATGTCGCAAACATAACATTTTCGGTTCGCGAACCGCGGACATGAATTTCATCAAATGGGGCGAACCGCTGTATACTTCAATGGGCAGGCAAATTTCAAAACCCACAGGGACTCTTTCTGGCCACAATAGTGATGGGAAAGTTGTTTCAAGGGGACTAACACCTGGACTGTGGCATGCCGGAGGGGGATCCATGGCAAAACTCCCACGGAAAATTACATAGTTGATGCAAAGTCTGGTTTAAAGCCATAAAGGGCATAAATCACCTAACATTCCTAAATTGTTTGGAATAACATGCTTTAAAACATCAGGTATGATGTTGTATCGATCAGGAAGTGTAAGGGTTACACCCGCTTCACAGTAACAGACCAATCTCACCTTTGAATGCACCCCAAACAACTGCAAACAGTCCCTTTGCACAATCGAAAACTCCCCATTTGCACAAGGTTGGATACCAAGCTAGCCATGTCACGTTCCTTGTCCTCACTGATGTCATTGAAGGTCTCTTCCTCCACCCAGCCACCAAGGGTCCCCGAAAGGTGACAACAAGCACCCTGGGATGCCTGCGTGCACACCCAGTAGTCAAGGGGTTCATCGCTCCTCATAGTGTCGATATCTGCAGTTAAGGCGAGGTAGTCTGTTACCTGATGGTCAAGTCATTCTCTGAGGGTGGACCCCGAAGGGCTGTGGCAATGCATAGGACTTAAAAAGCTATGCATGTCCTCCATCAACAACACGCCTGTAAAGCGTCCTCTCCTTGCCGGCGTGGTCGTGGGAGGAGGAGGATTATGTTCACCTCTTCCGCTGTTAGATTGCCGTTGGGCTGTGACATCACCCTTAAATGCTGTGTAAAGCATACTTTTTAATTTATTTTGGAAGTGCTGCATCCTTTCCAACTTGTGGTAATTTGGTAAAATTTCAGGCCCTTTCTGCTTATACCGAGGGTCTAGTAGCCTGGACACCCAGTACAGGTTGTTCTCCTTCATCTTTTTTATATGAGGGTCCCTCAACAGGCACGACAGCATGAAAGACCCCATTTGCACAAGGTTGGATGCCAAGCTAGTCATGTCCCGCTCCTCGTCCTCAGTGATCTCACTGAAGGTATGTTCTTCCCCCCAGCCACTTCCAACACCACGGGTACCAGATAGGTTACAACAAGCACCCTGGGATGCCTGTTGTGGTTAGTCTTCCTCCTCCTCCTCAAAGCCACATTCCTCCTCTGACTCCTCTTCCTCACAATCCTCTTCCAGCATTGCCGCAGGTCCAGCAAGCGATGCTGATAAGGATGTTTATGGTGGTAATGGTGACCACAACTCTTCCTCTTCACGCTCATCTATGGCCTGATCCAGCACTCTTCGCAGGGCACGCTCCAGGAAGAAAACAAATGGTATGTTGTCGCTGATGGTGCCCTTGGTGCGACTGACCAGGTTTGTCACCTTCTCAAAAGGACGCATAAGCCTACAGGCATTGCGCATGAGAGTCCAGTAACGTGGCAAAAAAATCCCCAGCTCCGCAGAGGCTGTCCTAGCACCCCGGTCATACAAATACTCGTTAACGGCCTTTTCTTGTTGGAGCAGGCGGTCGAACATTAGGAGTTTTGAATTCCAACGTGTCCGGCTGTCTAAAATCAAGCGCCTCACTGGCATGTTGTTTCGCCGCTGGATATCTGTAAAGTGCGCCATGGCCGTATAGGAACGCCTGAAATGGGCACACACCTTCCTGGCCTGCTTCAGGACGTCCTGTAAGCCTGGGTGCTTATTCACAAAGCGTTGTACAATCAGATTACAGACATGTGCATGCACGGCACATGTGTCAACTTGCCCAAATTCAATGCCGCCAACAAATTTCTTCCTTTGTCACAAACCACTTTGCCGATCTCCAGTTGGTGCGGAGTCAGCCACTGATCCACCTGTGCGTTCAGGGCGGACAGGAGTGCTGGTCCGGTGTGACTCTCTGCTTTCAGGGAAGTCAACCCCAAGACGGCGTGACACTGCCGTATCCCGGATGTGGAATAGTACCTGTGGAGCTGGGGGGGTGCCGTTGATGTGGAGCAAGACATAGCAGCAGCAGAAGAGGACTCAGCCGAGGAGGTTATGGAAGAGGATGGAGTAGGAGGAGTAGAGGAGGTGGCAGCAGGTCTGCCTGCAAGTCGTGGCGGTGTCACCAACTCCTTTGCAGAGCCACGTATTCCATGCTTGGCAGCCATCACCAGGTTTACCCAATGCGCAGTGTAGGTGATATACCTGCCCTGACCATGCTTTGCAGACCAGGTATCAGTGGTCAAATGGACCCTTGCCCCAACACTGTGTGCCAGAGATTCAATTACTTCCTTTTGCACAATCGAGTACAGGTTGGGGATTGCCTTTTGTGCAAATAAATTTCGTCCGGGTACCTTCCACTGCGGTGTCCCAATAGCTACAAATTTTTTGAACGCCTCAGACTCCACCAGCTTGTATGGTAAAAGCTGGTGGGCTAAGAGTTCAGACAAGCCAGCTGTCAGTTGCCGGGCAAGGGGGTGACTTTGTGACATTGGCTTCTTACGCTCAAACATGTCCTTGACAGACACCTGACTGTGGGCAGATGAGCAGGGACTGCTCAGGGCGAGACATGGAGTGGCGGATGGTTGAGAGGGGGCAAGCACCGCAGCAGTGGTTGACGTGGCTGAAGATGCTGGACCAGGAGGAGGATGGCGGCTTTGACTTTGTGTGCTGCTTGTTCTCATGTGTTGATCCCATAGGCATTTGTGATGTGATATCATGTGCCTTCGCAAAGAAGTTGTACCTAGGTGGGTGTTGGACTTCCCACGACTCAGTTTCTTTTCGCACAGGTTGCAAATGGCATCGCTGTTGTCACAGGCAGACACACAAAACAATTACCACACTGCTGAGCTCTGCAATGACGGCATTCTGGTGGTGGCAACAGCATGCGTTGACTTGCGTGCTGTCTGGCTGACCCTGTGTGCCGATGCATGCTGTCTGACTGCCACTAGCTACTTGCGATGACCTCCCCCAGCTTCCAACTCGTCTCCTCCTCCTCTCTTTCTCCCCATCTGAACTTTCCTCCTGTTCTTCTTCTCTTATAGCGGGCGACCACGTGACATCCACGGACGCATCGTCATCATCAACCGCTTCACTTGTATCTGCCAACTCAACAAAGGAAGCAGCACCGTGTACAACATCATCATAATCAGACCGTACGTCCATGTGTGATGTGTGTAATGCTACCTGACTGGGACATATCCCTGTTATCTACATCCTCTGGCACTAATGTTTGCGCATCATTCATTTCTTCCAACGGATGTGTAAATAACTCTACTGACGGATCAAGTGAAGAGGCTGTGGTGCTAGTGTTGGTGGTGGTGGCAGGCGGGCGAGTGGTAACTGGAGAGGTACCCGAAGCTAAGCTGGAGGAGGATGGTGCGTCTAGGTTCCGAGCGGAAGCTGTAGAAGATTGGGTGTCCTATGTTAGCCAGTCAACCATGTCCTCAGAACTTTTCAAGTTCAGGGTACGTTGCCTCTGAAAACTGGGCAGTATTCTACGGCCAAAGGGATCACAGCACCACGACCACGACGGCCCCTGCGGGGTGGCCTGCCTCTGCCTGTCATTTTTTTTCCGATTAGTGGTACTATGCGTGCAAGCTACTGTGACACCAGATATGAGTGTCACTGTGCACTGGCAAAAGTTGGCAGAGTAGGCGCTGTAGGCCTCACACACACGCCTGTAGGCAGGCAACTGATATTCAATCGATTACAGTAAAAAAAGGGTTCTTTTATTTCACTGTACACTACGGTTGCACCAGATATGACGTATCACTGTGCACTGGCAAAAGTTGGCAGAGTAGATGTAATAGGCTTCACACACACGCCTGTAGGCCGGCAACTGATATTCAATCGATTACAGTAAAAAAAGTGTTGTTTTATTTCACTGAGCACAATATAAGCTGTGAGCCTGACACAGGCAGGCAACTGAAATTAGATTACAGGAAAAAAATGGTTGTTTTCAATGTATGGTACACCACCAGGTATGAGTAGTGAAAATAAGCACAATATAAGCTGTTCGGTGTTAGCCTGTCACACACACACTCGGGCATGCAGGCATATGCAATTAGATTACACAGAAAAAAATTATAAAATAAAATAAATTATGTTCTAGCCCTAAAAAGGGCTTTTTGGGTTGCTGTCCTTGCAGCAGATATCAGATGAGTCCTTCAGGTCTGTAGTGAAAGCTAAATACACAGCCTGGCTATCTATTTCCCTTTAAATCTCCAGCAGCTACACTATCTGTCCTCTCACAACGAATGCAGCTTCACAATGATTCTAAAATGTATGCTGTCCTTCAGATGGAAGGTTCTGGAAGGGAGTGTATGCTGCTGATTGGCTGGAATGTGTCTGCTGACTGTGAGGTGCAGGGTCAAAGTTTCCTCAATGATAAAGAATAGGGGGCGAACCGAAAAGCATATCTGTCCGCCGTCCGATGCGAGCGCGAAAGAGACAAAATCGCTGTGAATAGTCCGCGGGCGAACTGTCCGTGACATCTCTAAATGTGGGGACTTCTTAAATTTGAAATGCATGTGTAGCGATTAGCTGTACATTTGCCACAAAATCAATTTGTTTGCTTTTCTGCAGGGAATGAAAGAAATGCCATAGCCTAAATTGAAAATAGAGCAACAACACTTACTGCTTGGTTTCAATTAAGTTGCGACGACATTGAGGCCAAACAAATTTTATACATTGAGATTCCATATCACTATGTATTCGCAAATGGCCTATGGTGACAACGAAAAAAAGATTTTAAAAAATTATCCCCAGAATTTATACCGTTAGTCCAGGAGACATTGAACATTTCAGTTTTGAGATTACTTCTTTTAAATGTTCCCAGTGCACAAAGTTATGAACTTTTGACAGTGAATGACATAGTTTATTATACTTTCCAATTAGCTGCAATACATCAAAAACTTCCTGGCAGATTATACGGAATGGGAGAGATGCCTAGAAGAAGCAGCACTATGTCAAATGCCAAAGAAAATGAGAGAACAATTTGCATTTATTTGCATCTTTTGCAATGCACCTGATGTATTAGCTTTGTGGGGAACATTTAAATTACATATGTGTGAAGACTTTTTGAAACGTTACAATGAGACCATTGCGCAATTAAAAGCATTAATTGAAATTCAAGAAGTCTTTCTTTGTCATGGATTAAATTGTGCAAATTTGAATCTGCCTGATCCAGGACTCATAGAGGAAATAAACTTTAAAGACTATGACACTGAGCTTGAAAACCCCAAAAAGAAGAAAAAATTGCAACATAAATACATTACAATTGCAAGCATCTAACACCATCACAAATGCAATAGATGCAATATTTCTATCCAGATGGCCCTGGTGGCTCAGGAAAAACTTTTCTATATAATTTATTGACAAGTTTTATTTGAGCACAAGGTCAAATAGCACTGCCATTTGCAGCAACTGGAATTGCTGCACTTTTGATAGAAGGTGTGAGAACTGTGCATAGTGGATTTAAACTGCCAGTTCCCATTCTAGAAACATGAGTGTCGTCTATTCGAATGATTCCTTTACAAGCCAAAAAATGTAAACAAAGTAAATTAATTATAATAGATGAGGCAACACTGATTTGGGTCATGCCCTGCAATGTATTGATCAATTAATAAAAGAAGTTATGGATAATGATTTGCCATTTGGTGGAAATGGTTAGGAGGAGATTTTAGGCAAACATTACCTGTTGTGCCACTTGGAAATAGGACTGACATCATCAAAACATGTATAAAGACAAGTAAACTGTGGAAAATATTTACACACCTTAAATTAGAATTAAATATGAGATCTCAAGGTCAAAATGAATTCAATGATTGGCTAATTCAAATTGGAGAAGGAAAACATCCAAAAATAACTAATCTACCTGATTATACCATTGAAATTCCATCAGAAATGATTGGCAAAGAATCACTTATATCGGCAATCTTTCTAAATACTATCAATAACGAAGATTACTCAGACATTGCAAACGAAGTGATATTAACATCAAAAAAGATTGATGCCTTGAATCTAAATAACGAAATTTTTAAATTAATCAATGCACCCAAAAAAATGTAATTCAGTGCAGATTCGGTTCTGGCTGATGACAAAGACAGTGAATCTAATTTTAGTATGGAATTTATCAATTCTTTAACTCCCTATGGAATGCCACTACATATTTTGCAACTGAAAAAAGGGGCAATTGTCATGCTACTGAGAAATATGAATCACAAAAAGGACTTTGTAATGGGACCAGATTAATGATGCAGGATTTAAGAGAACATTTCATACATGCAGAAATTATATGGTACCCATAAAGGTGAACACGTTTTTATACCAAGAACTGATTTGGCTCCAAGTGAGAGTGGCTTGCCTTTTGTCCTTCAAAGGAGACAATTTCCCATCATCATGTCATTTGCTATGACCATAAATAAATCCCAAGGACAAACTTTTAAGTCTGTGTTTTTTTTTTTTTTTTACAGGAACCTGTATTTGCACATGGACAACTCTATGTTGCATTTTCAAGATGCAACAATACAGAGGAAATTAAAGTTTATATAGAAAAAAACAAAAAAACAGGGTGATTTATTAGATGATGGCCGACTTTAAAAAAAAAAAAAAAAGGAAAAGTGCTTTTATATAAAGGACAAATTCACAACAAAAAACCCAACAAACATAGAGAACAGTGGTTTTATTTCAAGGGCGAACTTTGGTGTCACTCAGACTCTTTATGGAGGACCACTATTTCACATAGGAAACTCTATAAAATGACAAAAAAAACAGAGAACAGTGGTTTTACTTCCAGGACGAACTTTTATGTCACTGTGACTCTTTTTAGGAAACTCTATGTGCCATTTTCAACAACTACAAGAATAACAAAAGAGCAAGTAAAAAAAACAAAAACAAATTTAATAAACAGTGGTTATATCCCATAAACAAAGTAAAAGATTGGAATGTCTTGAAAGTGGCCTTTGGGAATATTGGCCCCACAAAACAGTTATGTTGAATTTGCTTACAATTACACTTTAAATGTTATTACATTAAGTTACCGTTTGTTCTATTAAAATTGTATTTTACAAGGTGTAGAAAGTTGTTTTATTGTATGTAATTAAGGGTTCATGTTAGTAGGAGGATGATTATTTCTTGGAAAATTGAAATGTATAATTAAATACAGAATATTGATCCAGGGAGTAATCCAATCATTAGTTACTGGGGTCCGGAAGGAATTATTTTTTCCCCCCTTTGACACAATTGGATAAGTTTCACTGGGGTTTTTTCTGTTTGCCTTCCTCTGGATTCAATACCTATGTGGTTTACCAGTAGTTGAACTACAAGTTGTATGTTATAAAGCATTGGTTTACAATACTCATTCATACAAAGTTGACCTATTGTATTGTTATATTACTCCTGCATAGCTGACAATTGAAAATGTTAATATTGTTAAAAAAAACTATTGTTTAGCAGTAGTTAAACTACAAGTTGCATGTTAAAATGTAAATGTATTATTCAATAGGGAGTATTTATCCAGGGAGAAATCCAATCACCACTTACTGGGGTCAAGAAGAATTAATTGTTTTTCCCCCTTTGACACAATTGGATAAGTTTCACTGGGGGGTTTCTGTTTGCCTTCCTCTGGATTCAATACCTACAGTATGTGGTTTACCGGTAGTTGAACTACAAGTTGCATGTTACAAAGCATTATGTAATGGTTTACAATACTTATTCATACAAACGTTGACCTATTGTTATATTACTACTGCATAGCTGACAATTAAAAATGGTAATATTGTTAAAAAATAATTGTTGACCAGTACTTGAACTAAAAGTTGCATTTTAAAAAGCATTATTTAATGGTTTATAATACTGATTTATACAAAGTTGATCCATTGTTATATCATTCCTGTATAGCTGACAATTAAAAAGGTTAATATTGTTAAAAAAAAGGATGGTTTACCAGTTCTTGAACTACAAGTTGCATGTTAAAAACACATTTACTATAATTGTTGTCCTTCTTCGTATATAACAAAATGGTTAAGAGTGTCAGAGACTCACATTTTGTGGCAAACACCATTCCCAGCCTTACAATTTTATTACTGTAATTTTTGATGGGCAAGTCGCTAGTAATAATAATCACATTTAATATTTGTGGATTTTTGTTGGTCACGCTTTGCAAGCCTTGAGAAGTGAGGCGAGACGTTTTGACGGCTGCAGCACGCAGGACTTAGGCTACAATGACCACCAAAGGTCGCTCACCCCACTGCAAGCTTTGTAAAGCGAGGCGAGCAGTTGACGCACGCGGGACTTAGGCTGCAATAAGCGCTGAAGGTGTTCACTGCCCTGCATCGCAAAGACAGTAGGACTTTGCGCACTAGCAGTTGAAACACGCAGGGCTTAGCTACAATGACGGACACAAAATTACGGCCCGTATGGCTCAGGACCCGAAGCACGGAGATGGTCGAAAATCGCAGAAGCAAGGAAAACAATTGGCTGCCGAAAAAACGTAAACAACACGAAAACAAGGCCAAAGGACGTAAATACGAGCCCTAAGCACTAAGACTTAACGCAAACCAGTAACACTTAATACAAGGCAGTAACATTTAACTCAAGCCAATAAGACTTAACCCAGGGCAGTAACGCTTAACCCAAGGCCCTAACTCTTAACACAAGGTAGTACACAGGGGAAGAAGTTTGCAATAAGCGGCGAAGGCGCTCAGCGTGTGGCTCGCAATGAACGTCAAAGGGGCTCAGAGGGCCTATATCCTTGCATTGTGTGGCAAACAGCATTGCCATGCTTACAATTTTACTCCCGTCATTTTTGACGGGCAAGTTGCTAGTAATAATAATAATAATACATTTTAATAATCACAGCCCAGCTTCTCAAACATTAGTATAGTTCTTCCCAAGTATTCAAAGTTGACATTAACTCATTAAGCTAAGAGTGGAAAATGGAGGAGAGAGTGTTCTGTATCAGCTTTCAAGTTCCTAACCTTCTTGTCTTTGACTATGAGATCTAGACTATAGTAAATAGGATGTTAGGGTGCTTCTTTTATTTGTATATAGTACATCTTAACTGCAGAACAGTTGTTATTCTAGTTACATCTGTGACTAATTGCAGTGACACATCTATGAGACATTCCACTTGAGTGACAAAGTAGCGTCTATGTTTTCACCTTTCTTATCACACTACTGCTCTCTTTGATAACAAGCATATTACTGTCCCCAGAACACCTGTTGAGAGACACTACTCAATACAGTAGTGCTGTTATTAGGGCTAAAATATTTATTTTAGCAATAAGTATTGCAGTTTATTTTCTCAGCTTACACTGTTTCCAGCAGTGACATGTTTCTGCCTAGGTCCAATGTGGTGCAATTGAATAGTGAGTGTGCATGCACAGAAATGTCAGTATTCAGAAACAATAAGTGTACCTGATAATTCTCTCATAATGTATATACACATAACACACACACAGAGATAGATGCATAATTTTATTTATGTATATGGTAATATTATGATTTGAATATAACATAAGCAAAGGCGTATTACTGGGGCATGATATAAATCTGAATGGGTAACATTAAACTTAAATACAACCATGATTTCCAAAGCAAATCTAGATTTAGCAAATACTGGAGAAATACCAAATACAAAACAATTCTATTGACATGAAATCATTGTGCCTTTATTAATACAGCTGATAAACTTTTGACAGCTTGCAATTTTTTTCTCTGATACATCTTAATGTAAAAATGTATGGCTGTCAGATAATTCCTTTCAAATTGATGGAATAGTTTGTTGTACATCAGCACGTTTATGTCAACCGATTCATAATCGTGTATTTAAAAAAAGGAAATTCCTTAAAATAGTCAATATACAATTAGATATACATATTGTAGGTACTTCATAAATCTACTGATTTGTTTATAGGCCACCAAATTTATTAATGTAATAACAACTCTGTGTGATTGACTGATCCATAATTTTATTAATAATAAGAGTGAGCATGTTTGTCATTTGGCATTCCATCTCGATAAGTTCCTCAGGAGTAGGAAGTTGATAGAGGTAAATAAATAAGAAATTTAAGAAGAGCTAGGAAATTCATAGAAGGGAACATATACTGATTTGCAATCATTTTGTATTTTACATGGGTACTGAAACAGTAGAGTATAGACATGAGTAAGATCCCAAATTATGTCATTTTCTAAAAAGATCACTCAGTAACTTAAAGTACCTAAAATACATGCTTTTTCTCCTTTTAGCCACAAATTGTTATATAAGTGACCCACTTGAGCCTAGGTTTCACATTTAGCTCCTGTCATTGTGCTTCAAAGGCGAGGGAACAAGCTCAATATCACCTTTCACTTAATATCACTGACTTATACTGATCCTTACAAGGCTGTTGCCAGTACCTACAAAAACTGTCATGTCTGCCATAGGCACCATGCTTGTTTCTCAATGCTTGTGCTGCAGATCATCACCATAAAATGCAAAAAACAAACTGTAAAAACTTGATATCATTCCCTCCACAAATACAAATATTTATACTATGAATTTAGCAATTTGGGATAAAACAAAAATTAGTTACTTTAGAAATTACCTAAAGTAACCTTTTTAAAGTTAACGGCTGAAGGCGCTGAGCGCGGGGCTCATAATGAGCGGCAAGGGTACTCAGAGGAGCAAAAGTACACAAGGGGAGAGGCACGCAATGAGCGCCGAAGGTGCTTATTGCTAGCCTAGCAATGAGCGCCAAAGGAGCTCAGCGAGGGGCTTGCAATGAGCGCAGAAGGTGCTCAGACCATCAAAAGTACACAAGGGGAGAGGCTTCCAATGAGCGCCAAAAGTACTCAGAGGACCAAAAGCCTTACATTGTGTGGCAAACAGTATTACCTGCCTTACAACTTTATGACTGTCATTTTTTGACGGGCAATTCGCTAGTATCAATATAACTGACAACATGCAAGACAATCTTTCTTTCACTTCCATAATGCATTGGGCCCAATTAGATCACTGTCCATCATAATTCACACTGATTCCATATCACAATTTTCCAATCTCCTCTGGTCCAGACATTACTTTACTACCATTTTGCCATTATTATCCCATCCACCTTCTAAACAAGTGATGGGCCACAGGAGCTCTCATACACTTTTCATGAGGCTATCAACCTGTTTTCTGGAGTGGTAGGGCCTGCTCTTCCTCAAAAATATGCAATCCATTATACTTTTCTAAAACATGCAAACAATACTCAATTATACCCTGAACTACTTCTCTACAATTTGTATACATTTATTAGAGCGATTTTACCATTTTGCTTTGGGTACAATAAAAAGGTGTAAAGCACTGTGAAGTTACTTTAAGGACTCAGAAGCCTAATAATGCTTTAAACTTTTTTATTGTACCCAAAGGAAAATGGTAAAATTATTGTAGAAAGGAATTAATTGGTAATATAGCAAAATAGCTTTCCTGTCACTATTCTGTACCAGTGTCCCTCCTCCAATGCCCCATCCCCTCTAAATTGTGAGCTCGCAATAGCATGCTGTCATGGCCTTCTTTATCTGTTGACTGACCTCTAAGTGCAATTGTAAAGAGCTGGGTAAAATGTTGATCTTTTATAAATATTCTGTAGTAATACTAATAATAATAACAATAATTGCCATTACAAGTCATCAGAAAATGTCAATAGCCTCTACAAAAATAATTGTGTAGCTGAGCAGTTTTATTCTAAGATTTACAGTAACTGTTATCCCTCCAATCCCCAATGAAAACGTTGTGTATGTGTCTATATAGTAAATACATTTATGTGGTGTACTTATTTTATTCCTCTTTGGATGTTTTTTATTCTACACATTTAGTGCAGAGAAAATTTGATTTTGTAGTTACTTATTCATAAGCAGACTTATGATTTGCCTGTAGACATATTTTAATCCATGATTTTAATTACTTTTTAAATGAGACAACATTTAAGCTGTAAAAAAAATTGTTAAGTGGTGCAAAGTGGACATTGCAATAAATTTATTTAAGCAATTATATATGAAAATTAATTTGACCCTTTGAACTCTGTGGGTATCTCAATTGATTTGTCTTAAATAAAAAAAACTACTAGGTATTGAACTAATTAATGACAGTAAAGATATAGTAATTTGAGCCTGAAAGTGGCGGTATTATTATTATCTGTCAAAGCAAATATGATGTGCAAGGAACTCTATCATAGACGTAATTATAAGTTTGCTTTGCTGAATTTCTCTATGGGCACATTTTGCTTTTGCAAGTACCAGATTAATTAAACACTACATTCTTGAGAGCCATAGTTATGTTCAGATACACAATTTACAGTATTTGCAAATCATTTGAACCTGATAAGTGTTATTCAGTTTAATCATGTAAAAAAAGAGAATATTGGAAAAGGCAATCTGATAACATTAGATATCATTCCAGTTATGTTAATTTTAAGCTTGTATTGTTTTATAGAAATGAGGAATGATATATATTTTATTGGTAGTTTTAGAGATTTTAAATGATGTGGCATATTCTTTTTAGAAAATGATATCATATATTCTCAAAATATGCAAACTATTTATGCATAATAATAATTTTTCCTAAAATACCTACATTTTCAGCTTAATTGTTTAACACTTCCACTCAAAATTTGCCAAGTGCAGTTAGATATATTTATATGTGTTTATTTCATGTGTGCAATACTATAACTTTGACCTTTGGTCCACGACATCAGCAAAGAATCAATGTATAAGAAAGCCCTTTAAGTTACAGAATATATTAAAGCATATAATATGTATTGTTATTTGTATATGGCACATTGTTTAATAATAGCATACCTTACACATTGTACTGCCACAGTTTTATTTTAAATAAAAGAACAAAGAGCGTACTGATACATTTGGCTACTTTGCTTGTAATTGCTCAAATGAAATTTGTGCTTTAGAAGTAGCAGAAAAAAACAAATGTCAGTAAACAAACTGACAATAATTTCAATTCAGAGTTATAATTGTATTAAGTGAAAGGGCCAATAGAAGTAGCCAGAGGTCTCTTGGGGTTGATTCAACCAACTGGTGCACTGGGAGGGCACGGAGTGTGTGGCACAAGGAGCTTTTGCCTTTCAGGGCAAACATTGCACCTCCAATGGATATATGGACTTTCTACAATTGGATATATGGACTGTATCTGGACAGTTAATTCCCTGTGAGCAGGGTGGTCATTATGGTGCTACCTTTGGATGTATGGGCTGGGGTTGCCCTGCTGGCATGTGTTGGTTTGTAAAATTAGTTCAAACTAAAACAAGCGCACCTTACAGTCACTTGGCAAACTACACAAAGTCCCATGCAGAAAAAGCTGAAAAAGTACTTATCCACCAATGCAGTCAGTCCAAAAGTAATTTCTAGTATCCAACAGTGATGAAGCTCTTGAACAATACTCAATAAAAAAGAAGATCTGACCTGGAAAACTCTTCTTTAAACAGAAGAAAGCCGCAAAAAGCTAAAATAGAAAAAAGGAGAGTTTATAGAGGGGACTTAGTGTAGTATATCAAAACAATATTTATTTAGGGTGTTCAAAATGTACTCAAAAAGGATATATATATATATATATATTTGTATATATTGTACCCTCACTAGGGGTGATAAGATAATTTTTCCTTTTGATGTTTTTTCTTTATGTGCAGTTTTTAAATATCTGTTTTACAATTAGTATATATTTAGATAGGATTTTTTTGTATAACTCCTAAATACCTATATATGCAAATGGAGTTGCAATTTTAAAAAGAATATCCTTTGTGAGAATATTTTTAACATTCTAAATAAATATTGTTTTCATATACTACACTATGTTTCGCTCTATACACTCTCCATTTTTTTGTTTTCTAATAATTATTGTTGCATTAAAAGTACATGTGGTTATAACTGTTTGATATGGGTGTTACCAGGGTAACTCAGATTGTACAGTCAGTGGCCCTGGTGTGTTTGGCATTCAGGGGAAAGGGGGCACTTGTTCTGGGTACTAGGGCACAATAACACCTCTACTTCCTGTCTTCCTAAAAATATGCCCAAATACTTAGGTACTTGGATGGTAACCACCATTTGAGTTATTTTGCTGTTGCCATGTTAGTATTTATGATATCCTGGTGCCCTATTGACATTTTGGGACTGAGCAACTAATATGTCCCCAGGTGGGCACAGATTAAAGTGGAACAACTGATTGCTTTTCATCAAAGAGACTGTCCCAATATCTGGGTACAGGGACTGGTTTTGTCCTGTCAGCATGAGCTGGTTAATATTGCCTGTGGTGTGATTGTAACATAGATGAATTATATATGTTCTGTTAAAAGTGAGAATCCCCATATCATGTTTGGTATCCAAATTACAGGTCTTCCCCAAGGAATATAATAAAGCATGTTGCCTAAATCCTCGGGGAATATGATCACAGTCATGAGGTAACCAGTTGAGGGGGTTTGGGAAAGCTTCAGAGGTTCAGACTTAAAGGAGCCCAGGAAATTTAGTCAAGGGAAAGAGAGATTTAATTAACCAATGTTATTCCCTTGTGACTTATGGTTGTTGCCACTTTGGGAGCTTGGTACATAGGCATAATCAAATAGGCATATGATGATCTGCATTGAGACAATTTACTACAAAGTCATACATTGCAGATATCCAACAAAAGTTGTAAACATTTAACAAAAAATATGCCCAGTCTTATACTATATACAGCCGTTTTATTGTACATTTTTATTTGTATAAAATGTACATTTTTAATTGTATAAAATGTTAAAAATGCTAATTTAATTTAATTTGTAGACTATATGATGCCATGGTCAGTCTACTTCCTATCTGCTGTATTGACATTTATACTTATACTTAATATCTTCATTGTAACACAGAGGAAACATATACAGACACTCTATAAATAAAGGTTCATTGTTATACTATATAAATACAGGGCAATAATAACATTAATTGACAGGAGGGCAGAGGAAGGTGACTAGAATATTTAAACATTCCTAGTACTGAACCCTTCAGGCTAAGTAGCTGTGTGCTTAAAAAATCATCAAGGCACCATAGTAGAAGTTTTGGAATAATTTCCAGAATAGAGGTCTGGAAATTATTATTATTATTATTATTATTATTATTATTATTATTATTATTAGATTCACTAAATATAATGACGTGGACAGAAAGGTGGACTGCAATAACTGCTCTGTAAAAAGTGGGGTATTTGCAGAAAAATATAAAAATATGACTGAGGTGCAAACTGAAAAAAAAGAATTACATTCCTTTCTACAATTTGATCTATTTTTATTTTACTGGATGAATTCTTTTATCAATCACTTTGATGTAGAAGGGCAACATTTGGGTAGGAATATTAGGAGTTATATTTTAGTCATGCTAAGCTTAGGGCATTTGGGAGGCATTCACTTGCAGATTGATACTTTTAGACCAATGATTCCCAACCTTCTACTCAATGACCCCAAGCAATGATGTACACTATGTGAATAAAGTTAAGACATTTAGAGGTTCTACAACCTGTTAAAAACAAATTGCTTCACCTATCTTTACACAGGATAAAACATAAATATGGTGGCTCCTCAATTATAGCTGTAGAAATCTATAGTGTTATCGAATGTGGAGTATAAAACTATTTGTATGTATGTATTCCCAAAGAAAGGGTATACAAAATACAACTTCTGTTTTAGTCAAAACCTAATTTGGAATATGCAGTACATTTCATGCACCACTTAAAAAAATAAATTGGAGAGCTAGAAAAGCTTTATAAAAGGGCAACACAAATAGTAACAGGAAGAAACGGATTGAGTTATGAAGAGAAGCAAATTAAATTATTTATTTTTTTAGGAAAAAGACATTTATGAGGTGATTTATGTCATATAAATAAATTCAGTCAATATAAGGCATTGTCAAATGAAATATAGTCCTTCACAGTAAGGGTGGTCAGATTGTAAAATTCACTACTAAAGAAACTTGTGACAGCATATTCAATAGATAACTTTAAAAAGTGGTTGGATGTATTTTTGATTAAAAAGGACATACAAGGTTATGTCAGTTACGTTGAAAGATAGGATATTTGAGCCAGTATCGACCCGTCATTATTGACTGACTAAGTAGATCATGTGTTATTAACATGTATTGGAGGCGAGAAGAAAATTGGTGAAACATTTCTAGCTGCAACCAATGCACAGCCTTCAGCACTTGCTGTACTGTACTTGGTTATGATTTTGAAACAGGTGGTGGAGAAAGCCTAAGAGTACAATACTATAGTTTACTTGGCACAGCACATGTTTTTCTTATAATACCCATTGACCAGTTTGCTTTTACTTGGGAAGGCGGCCAGTTGACCGTCCAAGTCGTGGCATGGGCTGACTTACATATACATGTAATATGTCATAGGCTCATATCAAGAGACATAACAAAGTTCAGTTCTGCTGATATGATCACAAGAACTAGAGTGTGAGTGGTTGAATTGATGCCAAGATTGTTGAGTACATGAAAGGTCTAGGCTGGAAGTTCAATCCAGCAAAGGTCCAAAGGTTTCTGGGCATGGTGTGTTGTGGGCTCCAAAAGGAGATCCCAGATTTGACAATTCTGAATGTGGAAGTCATACAAGTGTTGCATAGGCCATATAGTCCTGGAGAATTGTCATACCTCATTTAGGACTGATTTTGCTCCCAATCCATGTGATGTCCTGTGGTCTGTACCAGAAGAACCCAGAGATAGGGAACAGATTATTTTACTGTGTTGCAGTATACCGAGACTTCTACTAGAGATATGTAAATTACTGTAAAAACTCAGCCAATCATAGCAGACTGGTTGAGAGATGAGTCATTGCCACCCTGAACTAAGTGGCACAGAAAGGTACACATGGGGATGTGTATTTGCCAGATACTTACATTGGCTATTTACATGCTCATACTGGTCATCCAGAAAATGGACAATAAGTTGTTGATATGGTTTACAAATCCAGATTGTAATCTAAAGTGGTATTCCCTTGATAGGTAATATGGCCCCTTTGTGGGTAACTGGCTTAGTGGTAAGGAGAAGTGGGCTATTGTAAGAGTACCAATGCAAACTTCCACCAAGCTTAATCCAAGAGGGATGAGACAAAATTCTGCTTGTTTATTTTTTCAGTTGTGTCCAACTATCTGTGACCTTATGGACCACAGCAAACCAGGCACATCTGTCAGCCACTGCCCCTCTGAGATCCATCAAGCTACAACTACCCAAATAGACTGGGAGTAAATACTGAGCTTTGGGAGATTACATATATACAACTGATTACTTGGCAGAAAATTAAAGGTGACTGATACTCATACGGGGCCTGGGACTATAGTTTTAAAGGAAAATGTTAAGTAAGGGAAATACTTGCTAGGATGATATGAGGGGATTCAGATTGTTTTATTGTAGGGAGAAGAGTGTGGCCTGGGGCACCAGATATAACTTTTTGATGTTACTGAGAGCGTAACCTTGGAAAAGAACCAGATAAGTATTCCTAAGGGATTTTTGATTGTCCTCACATGTAGTGATGTCACGAACAGTTCGCCCGCGGACTATTCGCGGCGATTTTGGCATGTTCGCGCTCGCAGTGAACAGCGAACATATGCGCTTTTCGGTTCGGCCCCTATTCTTTATCATTGAGGAAACTTTGACCCTGCACCTCACAGTCAGCAGACACATTCCAGCCAATCAGCAGCATACACTCCCTTCCAGAGCCTTCCATCTGAAGGACAGCAACCCAAAAAGCCCTTTTTAGGGGTAGAACATCATTTATTTTATTTTATAATTTTTTTCTGTGTAATCTAATTGCATATGCCTGCCTGCCAGCGTGTGTGTGTGACAGGCTAACACCTAACAGCTTATATTGTGCTCAGTGAAATAAAACAACACTTTTTTAACTGTAATAGATTGAATAGCAATTGACTGCCTACAGGCGTGTGTGTGAAGCCTATTGCATCTACTCTGCCAACTTTTGCCAGTGCACAGTGACACTCATATCTGGTGGCACCTTAGATCGCACACGCAGTGCCCAAATTTGAAGTAGGAGGTCCGGCAAACATTTTTTTCCATTTCCCTGTTCCAAAAATCAATGCCATATACACGTCCCCTGACGTAACAGGGATTAAACCGATAGGAATAGTACTACTTAACAGTACACACCTTATAATAACGCAGACAGAGGCAACGCAGAGAGAGGAGTCTGAAGAAGAGGAGTCAGAGGAAGAAGGTGGCTTCTAGGAGGTGGAAGACCAAACACAGCAGGCGTCCCAGGGGGCTTGTTGTCACCTTTCGGGGACCCTTGGTGGCTGGGTGGAGGAATAGACCTTCAATGTCATCAGCGAGGACAAGGAACGGGACATGGCTAGCTTGTTATCCAACCTTGTGCAAATGGGAGTTTGCGGTTGTGCAAAGGGAATGTTTGCGGTTGTTTGCGGTGCATTCAACGGGGAGATTGGTCTGTTACTGTGAAGCGGGGGTAACCCTTACACTACCTGATCGATACAACATGATGTTTTAAAGCATGTTATTCCAAACAATTTAGGAATGTTAGGTGATTTATGCCCTTTATGGCTTTAAACCAGACTGTGCATCAACTATGTAATTTTCCGTGGGAGCTTTGCCATGGATCCCACTCCGGCATGCCACAGTCCAGGTGTTAGTCCCCTTGAAACAACTTTCCCATCACTATTGTGGCCAGAAAGAGTCCCTCTGGGGTTCTTGAAATTCGCCTGCTCATTGAAGTCTATGGCGGTTCGCCGATGTTCGCCCGTTCGCGAACATTTGATGAAGTTTGCGTCCGCTGTTCGCGAACCCAAAATTTGATGTTCGCGACATCACTACTCACATGATCAGTAGGTCCTGTTTTAGGGTCCTTCTCTATATAAAATTGGATGAGGATATTGACTGCCTTTGGTCATAATAGAGGAGATATATATGTATTACCTGATATGATAGGAACCTTCTCTGTCTCTACTCTTTTTTTTAACTGTTTTAACAATTAAACTTTGTTTTGAACCCCAGGATTTAACATTAAAGTTATGAGGATTCACTAAAATCTGTGTAAAAAAGATATACTGTATATAGGGTAATGCATGGAAATTATATGCATACCTGAAAAATGACCTGGATATATCAATTACAGCACCTGTTTGCATCATATAATATATATTTTATCATACAGATACTCCATACTATAGAGAAACAATTATTATATATTTTATAATTAATATTTATGCATTAATTAAGACATTAAAAACACTTTATAACACATTATAAATACACACTAGTTTATTTATTTATATTATAACATAGCACTTTATATCTAGTTCTAAAGATATTTTATATATCCAACTAAATGGTGGTTTCACTAAGAAAATATTTTTTCTAAATAATAGTTATAGCACAGTAGAATATTTACTAGAAGCACTTTACACTATAATCACATTTAAATATATGACATGTAATCTCTTATTCACTACACCTTAGTCTTTAGTATTAAAATTAGAATTTTGAACTTTGTATATAGATCACCATATGTATACTAAATTTATATTGTGAATATTTAACTAAGCAGTTTTTCTGTATTTTTTTTTCAATATATATAATGTATGAGCTTTTTTAAATATATAAGAATGTATTATTATTTTCCTTATATATATAATTTTGGCTGCTTTATTTTTCTCAACATTTATCATCTTTTTTCATTTTTTAATTATGTCTTATTAAACCGATTTTAAGATCAAATGAATACAATACATACATTTTAACTAAATAAATTGAACTAGGTGATGAATACTGCTCTAAAAACTTTCTAATTAAATGGGTTGTCAAGCACCTAATACACACCAAACATATTGAATACAATCCTTAATGAGAAAGTATGCTTATTTTCTATTTGCTTCTTATAGAATGTTATCAGTGGAAAAGAGACCTGAGCCCAGAATTTGCACCTACTGGTGGCAGAGCTATATGAATCAAGGTTAAACTAACCAACTGTTGGATTGGCAGTCACATAAAGACTGACATGCAAAAACTTGTAGGACAGCCCACGACTTATACAGACACTAAAAGACTATGTTGCAGTGGTGATGTTCATTTATATGTATATGGCATAGTATTGTTTTATGCTAATAATACTTGTAGCTATAGTAAAGATTGTGCTTCCATAATATCCTCGGTCAATAGGTGGAGTGAGTTAGCATACACCTGCATTTTGTGTCATTAATGATGAAGGGCATTATCTGATCAGGTGTTATTAACATGATAGATTAAGGTGATAGAATGATTGATAGCGTTACCTGCTTTAAAGAAAGATAAGTCGAAACTTTTTGCTATGCTAGAAAGGAAATGGAACAGACTGTCAGTGTAGGCAAATTTAGCTATTGGAAAATATATTTGATTTTGAAGGTTACCAGTAAATGAAAAGTAATTGTAGAGGTATCACGGAAACAGCAAATTGTTGCTTTGTGGTTAGAGAGGTAAAGGTTAGTTAGAAGCTCAAAGACCTATTTAGTTGAATTTTAACAGGAACAGATTGATGGGACATCTACCTTCATCTTGCAGAAAGGGTCTTGACAGACTGAATGCATGATGCTGTTCAACATTGTCACTTCATATACTTTATTGAATTAAACCTTGTTTTTGAATGTTCTTTCTTTCATCATTGCATATGGGGATACAAAAGTTATTTATTTATTATTGGTGCTTGGTTGTCATTAGTTGATAACTGGTTATCCCTTCATAAACCAGTATTCATCCAGGGTACAATCTGATTGAGACAATTACGTGTGTTTTTTTGTTTGTTTCTGGCCTTGCTAATTCCCAACTTATAAGGATCTAAGGAGATCTAAAAATACAGGAGAGGAAATTACTCATAGCAACAAGGCCTAACACAATGCTGGCAACACAAAGTAATTTTCTTGGAAGTTTTGACAACATTTCATTGAAAGTAATGAAAGCATCAACACTGATTATATTAAAATAGCAGTATTACTGCAAATACTTCAAGTGAGTGAAATATATTGGTCCCTATTCCATTGCAAGCCCACGGTTGCCTTCATACCGGACATAAGTTCGCAGACTTGAAATTTGCGACAGTTACAGAGCAATTCAATTGAAGAAGCCTGCAACTACCTCGCCAAAAGCCTAAACCGTAAAACATGCCCGTAAGTAGCATTTCAGGCCATGCTCATGATCAATTAAGCAAGGCCATAATTACCTATTTAGAAACAGCCAATAGTAAATAAGGACAGTAAAACATGGAGGTTAAACCTTAATCAAATTAGCGTTTAGAAGTCCGATATGCTATCGAACCCGTAATCCAGAAATGTACAAAATATAAAAAATAAAGGAAATTTTATAGTCTATGTGGGTGGCCTGATATGTATTAATTCCTTGATTACCAAGATTGATATATCACAGAAATAAAACATAAAAAAAAACATTTTTATTGCAAATTAGTGAACTTGAGACTGCTGTGTAATTAATTCCAATGCCTTTCATCAATTTCCCTGTCTTTTAAAGTGCAGTATTGATTTTTTTATTTACATTTACAGTGCTACAATTAGGTGTTTAACTCCCTTGCGAGTCCTATCTGATACCCGTAAATGGCGAATGTAGAAATATGTTTTTATATATAGTCTTCTACATTTGCCATTTGTGTGAAAACGATTGCGGGTTTGAGGAATTCTAGTAATTGAATAGCGATTTGTGATTGTAACATTTACGGGCTTGAAAGATCAAAGGCTTATATGGGATGGAGATACCATTTTGACAACCGCACAGATTTTCAGCCTGTAACCAGCAAATTGTTTGCGGGTAGCTAAAAGACCCCAATTGAATAGTCAATTAATTTACAGGCTTCAATACTGGTTCCAGTAACCAACAATTGCTCAGTTGAATAGGGACCATTGTATGGTAAGACATGGCTTTATTTAACATGCATAATTTGACCTTTTTTTGTATAGACCACAGTAAATTATTCTTAACACCATCAGCTAATTCATATTACTTTTAGTTTGGAGAGTTGTTAATTGTTTACATACTGTTGCACACATTTAATAATTGGACTCATGAAGGCAATAGTATTGCTTCTACTGTATAAAAAACAACTCTATGTGCCTAACCACCTGCTAGGTGATAAATGACTTGGGTTGTATAAACTGCTGTCTTAAGCATAATTAATTCACTGAGCCAACATCTGGACAATATTGTTAGAATTAAATAATATCAACTTAAATAGTAACAGGACATATTTTGCAAATGCATGGAATGGTAAGTGTATGCTATATAACTATACAAGCTACTTTATACAATAAAATATAATGTTACATTAACATGAATACAAGTGATAGTTGGATGGATTAGTACCCAAAACGTCAATACAACTACTTTATATGTAATAGCCCATAGGCCAACCTATAGTATTAGTTAGTCTGTGCATCCATCAGATTTCACATTTCTATTACCATGCATATTTTTGAATACTTTGCTAATTAGAAAAATCTATATATACATATACTACATACATATACTACTTAAATATTTATATATCTATAGATATATAGGTGAGGTTATTATGTCTACCAACTGCATACCAATATTATTTAACAAGGCTCCTCTGATACATTATCCAGTGCTGTGTATAAAAGTGTTGAGGAACTGAGAAGGATTTCAACAATGTGTCCAAAACAGATTATTATAATTATTATCATTATTATCCTTTGTAACTAACATATTCCCTTGAGCTATACAAACCACTACTATACCTCAACTCTTACAATCTAAAGGATTTGAAAGTGGTGCAGGAGGGTGATAGATATTATGTGAATATTAAGGATTAAGGTGATAAGCTTCTTTAAATAGATGTGTATTTAGTGAGTTTGTGAAGGTTTTCGGGCAGGAGGATAATCTAGTGGAGTGAGCCAATGTGTTCCAAACAATAGGGCAGTATAAGAAAAATCCTGAAGCAGTGAGAGGACGTGATAAGACACGAGGAAAGAAGCAGAACAAAGATGGTGAAGGAGATTTAAGGGGGTGCATTGTTGTTGAAGGAATTTGTAAATTAGGGTGATAATTTTAAATTGTATTCTTGAGGCTACGGGACGCCAATGGAGTGACAGACATAGAGGTGGAGTGACTGACATATTGGTGCAGCAGACATTGAGCTTTGAGTATGATATGTGAATCTAGCAGAGGTGTTCATTATGGATTGGAGGGGTGATATGAAGGCCAGCAAGAACAAAGATGCAGTATTCAAGACAGGATATGATGTAGAATGTATTAGAAATTTACTTGTACCTTGTGCAACATAGTGACCTAGTTTAGAGATGTTTTAGGTGAAAACAGCAAGATTTTGTAATTGATTGTATTTGAACAATGAAAGAGAAGGCAGGATAGAACCCCAAGACAACAGGCCTGGGAGGTGGAGTGATGTTGGCAAAATGGTGGTAAATATAGGAGCTCAGTCTTTGGCATGTTGAGTTAGGGGCGGACATCCAAGAGGAAATGCTTGAGAGGCAGTTGGCAGCTCATGCTAAAAGAGGGGGGGATAGATATGGTGCTGAGATGAAGATTTCAGTGTTGTCTGATTTAATTGGGCTACCAAAACAGGATGTATAGATAGAGAAGAGAAGGAGGTCAAAAACTAATCCTTAGGGTAATCCAACAGTCAGGGGCAAGGTAAAGAAGTGGTTCCAGAGAAGGAGACACTAAATGTTAACACATGTAGGTATGATGTGAACCATGAGAGAGCAGTGTCATGGATTCCAAGAGAGTAGAGATTTTGGATTAGAAGAAAGTGGTCAACTGTGTCGAAAGCAGCAGAGAGATTCAGAACAATTAGAACAGAGAAGCAACACTTTGACTTGTCCGTGAGCAAGTAATTAATGACTTTTGTGAGAGCTGTCTCTGTAGCGTTTTGAGGGTTGGAAGCTAGATTAGAAGGTGTCAGGTTGGTGGAAATAAGGAGATTGTAGACAATTCACTCAAGCAGTTTTGAAGTCCGGAGAAGTAGAGAGATAGGTTGGTAGTTAGAGGCAGAAGCTGGATCAGATTAGGGTTTCTTAAGAATGGTGATAGTTATGGAATATTTTGAAGATGATGGAAAATTGCCAGTGTCTAGAGAAAGGTTGAATAGATACGTGAGACCTGGGATATGTGTGGTAGAGAGGGTGGGATAAGCCGTGATAGAATACAATCCTGTGGACAGGTTGTTAGGTGAGAGGTTTATAGTAGACTGGAGACTTCATCATCTGTTACAAGTTCAAAAGAGACAATAGTGGATGTATGATTGGGGAAGGGGGAGGCTGGATGTTATTGTTTTGTTGAGGGAAGGGAGTGTGTGAGCCATGTTGATAGATAATTAATTTCAAATGTTTGCAACTTAATGTTTAAAGTGGCTGGCAACGTCTTTGATACAGGGGGTTGAGAAGGAGTTTAGAGCAGTGGCAATATATTGTGGATCAAGTGATTGCATGTTTCTGGGTTTTCCGGTGACCGGTGTTGAGGAAGGGCAGGTCAAAGTATAGTAAGATTGCAGGTTAGGAGATGATGGTCAGCTAGAAAGAGTGGGCAGGTGACGAGGTTGTAAGTTGAGTAGAGACTGGTAAAAATAAGCCCAAAGAGTATCCATCAAAGTTAGTTGTGGAACCTGTCCATTGTGGAAGGCCCAAAAGAAGAGGTAAGTCAAAGTAATTTAACAGCTCCCAGGGAGGTAGGAGTGTCAGTGGCAGTGTTGATATTGCTAAAGACGAGTGAAGGAACGTTGAAGAAGAGAAAGTGAGGGGGCCAAATGGCAAAATGATCCAGAAATTTAGGGGGTGGTCGAGGCAGGCGATAGATCACCACAACTTGCAGAGATAGGTGAGATGAGGCAGATAAAGTAACCTTCAAAAGATGAGAATTAGAGGGAGGGAACTGGTGATTTTAAGTGAAATGAGCAGTGAGAGGAAAGTAATATGCCCACACCACCACCTAATTTGATCCCAAGTCTTAGTGTGCGACCCAAGTGAAAGCCACCATATTAGAGTGCCGCTGTGGGGGCAGTTCTGATGGAGAGAGACACATTTCAGTAAGAGCCATTAGATTGCGGGAAATATGTCAAGAATGAAAATGAGCTTATTGTAAATACACTGTGCATTCCAGCGTGCACAGGCGAAGGGTAAGAATTGTGACAGGTGATTGGGCATTAGCTATAGGCGGCTAACAGAAGGAGGAAATGAGTGAAAGGAGGTGGGACTTTTGAGCTTTAGGGGAGGGATGAGATTCTTACTTGAGAAAGGAAAGGTGAGATCATGTTATTGTTGGAGACATGATATGGAGAAACTGCATAGGATAGTCTGACAAAGAGGCATGAGGTTATAAGGAAAAATAAGGTGGGAGGAAACAGTGTGACACATGTGTAAGCACAAAGCAATAGAAGAAGTGAAAAGAGAGACAGACTGTGCTACCGGTTATTTCTTTCTGACAGAGGTAAAATACAATTTAACTGCTTTCAGTCCTGTTTTAATCCAATATAATTTGAATTACAGGTGGAAATGAGTGAGAGAAGGTTGATCAGGTTGGGTACGTGATAATGTGATAAGTGTTTTTTTTTATCTTTTGATCGGATGTTGCTGACTTATTAGGTGCAGGTTATTTTTGTGTTTCAACAAAAGACAGACCAGGGCAGGTGAGAGGGGAGTGCTTCAGAATTCAGGAAATCAGGGACTGCTAACATGGGGCCATATTCAATTCGAAGCCTGCAACTTAATCACAGACAGTCAAAGGTCTGCAAGTGTGTTGCTGGATCCCATTGGTCTCCAATTGCGATGCTATTCAATGGTTCAAGGCCGCAAGTTACCAGCCCCAAGCCAAAACCGTAAACCATGCACTGGTTCGGAGCACTTCAGGGCGGGAACATGATCAATTCAGCAAGTCCATAACCACCCATTTTAAATCAGCCAATAGAAAATGAGACTGTCATTATTACGGCAGTAAAACATGAGGGTTACATGTCAATCAATTAGGTTTTGGGGTCCAATATGTGATCAGACTTGCAAATCCCAAAAATAAAGAATTATGAAAAAAATTGCCAATAGTGTTCTAGTCCATATGGGTGGCCTGATATGTATTAGCTCATTAATACCAAAGATCGATTTAACCCCGAAATGACACATGAAAATAATGTTTATTTTCTGCCGATTTGCAAGCTTGAGACTGTTGTGCAATTAATTCTAATGTCTATCATCGCTTTCCCCGTTATTTACAGTGCAGTATTGATTTTTTATTTGCATTTACAATGCTATGAATAGGTGTTTAACTCCCTTGCAGGTCCTCTCTAGCATAAGTGAAAGATCAAAGGCTTCCAGAGGCTGTAAATTGCAAGCTTAACCTTTCTCCATTTTTTTAAGCCTGTAACTCAGAATCTGTTTTGAGCCCACAAAAAGACGCCAATTGAATAGCAAAATAGCTTGTGACCTCACTTACAGGCCTCCAGATCTCCCAAAACCTCAATTGAATGGGGACCATGGTGTCTTAGTACTTGTGTTTGTTGGTTTCCAGTACTTCATAATTCTGAAGATCAGGGACTGCTAAGATGGAGTCTCAGTAGCTTTCTTTGTTGGTTTCCGGTGCTTCAGAATACAAGAGAAAGGGGACTGCTAAGATGCAGTTTCAGCAGCTATGTATGGGTGTAACAATATAACAATTAAAGTTATGCTTTATTTATATGAATGTTATGAAAATAAGTGTCTTTAGGGCCATGTGATCCAAATTGTGCTTGGCTAATGTGAGGTTTATTCCTTTTTGGTGAGAGTTGATACTAATAAGAGGTCTCAATGGCAAGCATTCTATCAGATGGAATTCAATTAAATGATTGTCTAACAAAAGCAGAAGGTTTCTCCATAAATAACACACCAGCCTCACAAACATATCAAATACATTTGTACAAAAAGGGATATAAATAAGACTATCCTTGCCACTTCATTTGATAAATACTGAGTTTTTGAAACAATCGGAAAGTACACTAACATACTGCTCTAACAAGCTGATGTCCCTAGGAGTTAGACTAAGTTACACCTCATTATAGACAATAAAAAATTAAAAACATATATTACATTTTTGAGAGAATCAAAGGATTTTGAAGCAAAAATGCATATCTATTTTTATACGGTTGACGTAAAAATAGATTGTTTCAAAATAGTGATTCTTCACAGTCGTATAGTGAATCTTCAGAAAGTGAGACCCAAATAAGAGTGGAACTGGGAGAAATAACATATGGTGGTTCATAGTCTATCATGTCTTTTTTAGACAGATGTGGCAGATAAAGACTTCCAAAATTTGGAAAGAGATTTGAGAGACAGTCACATATGGGTGTACCAAAAAATGCAAAAGTAAACATTAAATTATGTTAGCATTAAATCATTACACATTTTTAATACTGTATGTCCAAATTTGAATTTTGAGATACTCATATATCTGTATCATTCAGATGCTTGTTATTTCCCCCTCTAAAAAATGTGATGTTTTCAAGTTAATAAAATATCTTAATCTCCTTGGATAAAAGCTGGCCCTACATAAGCATTTTAAGTGCAGGGAGAATGCTTATTTTGAAACTTTAGGAATGACAGGACATGAAATAGATTGTCTATTTGAATTGTTGTCTTTATGGGGGAAAAATGAAGAAGACAAATTGGATGAAAAAGGTCCATTCACTAAATAATAATAATTAAAAAAAAAAAAAGTAAGTTTTATCATTTTCTATATTACCTAATGTAAAGATATTTATAAATATGCCGACAAAAAACTGAATTACATATTGGGAGGGAAGCCCATTGTACACAATCTGAAATATGAAAAGAGGCAAGCTTTGCGAGAACTCCAAGAAACAAAATAAATGATTATCAAAACATTAGCTAAAAGAGGGAATGTTGTAATTATGGATAAAGAAAATTTGCCAAACTGTAGTTCCTGAAGTCCGTAAAAGAGCCTGCAAAAGTTACGGATATTAAATTGTCCTCTTTAAGCTACCCGCAAACGATCTGCGGGTTACAGGCTGACAAAACATCTGCGGTTGTCAAAATCGTAACTCCAACCCAACTAAGCTTTTGATCTTTCAAGCCTGTAAATGTTACAATCGCAAATCGCTTTTAAATTGCTGCAATTCCTCCTGCCTGCAATTGTTTTCACACCCGTAAATGTCAAATGTAGCCAAATATCCTTGGTGTACAAGAGAGGACCCGCAAGGAGGTTAAATACCTGTTTGTAGCACTGTGAATGCAAGTAAAAAATCAATACTGCACTATAAAAAACAGGGAAAGCGATGAAAGACATTAGAATTTAACGTTTCATTTTAATGTTATATTAATCTCAGGAATTAAGGGGTTATTACATATCAGGCCACCCACATGAACTAGACTGGTTTCTTCATTCATTTTTATTGATGTTCACATTGCTGGATTACGAGTCTGATTGCATATCGGACATCAAAACACTAGTCGATTGACGTTTAAACTGCACCATTAACTGATGGTCTCATTTAGTATTGGCTGTTTCTACATTGGTAGTTACAGGCTTGCGTATTTGATCATTATCTTGCCCCGAAATGCTACACATAAAAGCATGGTTTACGGTTTTGGATTTCTGCTATTTAGCTCCGACATTTTCTAATTTAATCGCTCTGTCACCGCAGCAAATTTCAAGCTTGCAGACTTACAGGCTGTATGAAGGTACCTGCAGGCTTGGAATTTAATAGGGCCCAAAGACTATTATGGATCCTTGAACTATGATTCAACTACGAAATTCAAGATTTAGAACAGTTCCTTGATAGCAGGTTATATTTGAACATGATTTGCAAAAAAGCATATGATTTTTTTGCTATGTAAACATACAGTATTTTCAACATTCTATAGCTTACCAAATACACTTCCAAGGTGATCAAAATCCCCTAGGAAGACCAGTAGTGTCAGCCAATAATAGCTTGACACTGACTAGTAGTGAATATGTTGATCACTCTTTTTAGAAATGTTGTTAAAAAACTTCCCTCATATATTCAAGCAACAAAAGATGCATTATCTAGAATAAAAGAAAGAAAAGTGAGGATTTGGATTTCCCTGGGTGTTTGCCACCCCAAATATACAGTATACAAAATGGTGGGATAAATATAAACGAAATACATTTTATTAAATAAATGACAGCGGCGTCTTTAAAAGCAAGGGATATTAAAACACTAATAAGGGGAATAAAAGAGGGCAGATGTAGGGAATAATAAATAACCCTGTAGCACTAGTATTGTGCAAAGTAAGACTCTAAAGTGAGTGGGTATTACTATTCACACCTAGCGGGCGAGCCAAGATAAATTGCAAAAAGTTCCCAGGGCATGAAAGCCCTATTGTTTTATAAGTAGTATATATATAAAGCACCCTTATGCTGAAATGGATGTCCTCCAAATATCTAGAGGATAACTTCAATAAAGCAAAACTCTTGCAAAAACATAGGGTGTAGGTAAAAAGATGCCTTACTGATACACCTATTGTACTTTGATCAAAGGTACTAAGAGGTTGTACCTATATATGTAAAGCTTGAAAGGAGCTCAACCTGGAGTACAAAAAAAGTTATCAAGGACAGCTATATATTACACAGCATAGGATTCAAGCTGTGTCTGTGTGCACTTATAGATAACTAACTGCCATATGGTACAAAAAGTACCTAGAGATGTATGTGCAAGATGAAGGTTTTTCCCAACTTTAGGGTTATACAAGAGGTAATATCAGGTACTTGCAGACATATTATGCCACTAGTGGGATATAAGGGGCTTTAAACTAGGCCATAACTGTAGCAGATTCGCGCTTCCTGGAAAGCTCGGCCGCTAGGTTTGCAACGCGCATGCGCACGTCTAACGTCATGACGTGCGCAGCGTGGTTGCTAGGAGCCTGACGCGTTTCGACGTATCACGTCTTTGTCAAAGGAAAGTTGTATAACGCTGTCTCTGAGAGCTTTATATAGGGAGCTGTCGCCTAGGCAACATAAAAGTAGTGAATGTATTGCCCATAACGCGTCGAAAAAGTAATGGAAATGGCATAAAAAGTCCGTTGGTATATACAAAAGGCTACTGAGATGAATGTGCAAACGCTAAGGAACACCAATGCACTTATTATGGTATCAATGTATAGGCCCTGTAGACAGACTAAGAAGGCTTATAATAAGAAGTGTAGTGTGATAACTATTACATCTATAGTGTGTAAGGTTATCAAAAGAGGGAAGATGAAAACAAAAAGTGGACTGAAAAGAATTCCAAGGGTGGAGGGCCGTTATATAAAAGAGAAGTAAGCTCCATTATATAACGGTAAGAATAGGAGACCAAAAGACAAAATCTATATAAGGGGACTGATGGTCTCAAAGTATTAAGTGATATAGGATGTGTGAACGGAGCTGGAAAGCTAGTAATAAAGGAATAAACATATACTCTAAGATATGTGTTAACTAATGTGACAAGTGCCTATAACAGGTTACTCATGTATGAACAAAAAGGAATAAGGGTGCTAATGCACTGAAGGTCCATCCAAATGGGATGAACAAAAAAGTGAGGAACAGAAGGAGGATCACAAATACTCACTATGGTGAAGACATAGAAACTTTACAATCTCTGTTATCTTTGCTAAAAGAGAATGAACCAGTTGATCCTATGAGTAAAGTCAAATCTAAAACCTGGAGAAATAAAAGTACTTTTACACCAGGAATGAAAGTCTATGCTAACATCTGGGTCTTTCTTCAGCAAACCACTTTAGAGATTGAGGACATAGACTATTACAAACTGAAAAAGGTATTCAATTTGACTAATAATGAATTCATAGCATTAAAAGAATTGGAGAAGTGCAAGGAGATACAAATCAAGCCTGCGGATAAGGGAGGTAATATTGTCATCATGAATAACGAGGAATATAGAGATATGTGTAACAGAATTTTGGGAGATAATAGCACATACAAGGTGATTCAAAAAAATCCAACCAACGAGTACAAGACACTCTTGAAAACTACTTTGGATAATGCAATGAAAGAGGACCTTATTGATGAGCAAACCTATAGGTTTTTATACCCCAAATTTCCTACTATCTCGATCTTTTATTCCCTCCCCAAAATTCATAAAAAGAAATCACCTATCCCTGGTAGGCCTATTGTATCCGGCACTGATAACCTGTCCCATAACGTCAGCATATTTATTGACCACTATCTGAGAGAATTGGTAGAAAGTCTACCCTCTTATGTCAAAGATACAAATGACATTTTAAAACAGCTGGATGATCTCCATATACCTGAATCAGCATGGCTAGCCTCTATTGATGTGGAGGCCTTGTACAGCAGCATACCACATGAGTACAGTATAGAAGCCCTAGGTTACTTTTTAAGTATGAAAGGTGTTATTCACACGAAATTTAATGGACTTCTTCTGGAACTCTTGGAATTCATGTTAAAGCACAACTACTTTACGCATAATAACAAATGGTATCACCAGCAAAAAGGGACAGCCATGGGTACACCATGTGCTCCCAGTTATGCCAATTTGTTCCTGGGCTGGTGGGAAGAGAAATTTGTTTTCCATGAATCTACATCCTCACTCTCTGAGCACGCATTAATATGGCGGCGCTATATTGATGATGTGTTAGTGGTTTGGACAGGCACTGAGTCTGAATTTGAACAATTCATGTCTGACCTCAACACCAATGACTTGGGCCTTAAATTCACCCACGAGTTAAACCTATCCTCCATCACATTCCTAGATCTGTTGATAACCAAAGATGAGGAAGGAAATATATCAACCACTACTTATAGGAAGGATACTGCCACAAACTCTCTGTTGACTTGGGATAGCCAGCATTTTGAACCCCTTAAAAGGGGGATAGCAAGAGGTCAATACCTTCGAATAAGGAGGAATTGCAGCTCTGATACAGAGTTCAAACTAGAGGCAGATAAACTAAGAACTAGATTTAGAGACAGAGGCTACTCAAATAAATGTCTCAAATCTGCCTTTAATTATGCATCTAACTGCAAGAGATCTGAACTTTTGAATGGCCTTAGCAATAATACAGATAAGGAAAGCAAACTATCTCGCTGTATTATGACTTTTGGCTATGACTCTGAGGCTATCAGAGACATTCTATCCAGACATTGGCACCTATGGAGGAGTGACGAGGATCTAAAAGATATTCTAACACCAAAGGCCTCCATCACATACCGTAGGGGCAAAAACCTGAAAGATAGACTGGTCCATAGCTCTTTTAATGAACAGAAACCAGGGACCTGGTTAAAACCCCTAACAGGGTGTTTCAAATGTAGCAAATGTAAATTTTGCAGGTATGTTACACCTTTAAAAATATATGAGCATCCTATTACTGGGGAAACATATAAAATAAAAGAATTTATGAACTGTTGTTCTACGGCGGTTATCTATGTGGCCACCTGTATTTGCAGGAAGATCTATGTAGGAAAAACGAGGCGCCAGTTGCGCCGCAGGATTGGTGAGCATATTTACAGTATCAAGAATGCATTGGATACACCAATTGCCCGCCATGTCAAGTATTGTCACAACAATAGAAGTGAAGTATTATCTTTTTGTGCAATAGACCAGGTCCATATAGGCCCAAGACAGGGTGACCTGGAGAGAAAATTACTACAATGTGAGGCACGCTGGATATACCAATTGAAGGCCCAAGCACCCTATGGACTTAATGAGGGGTTTACTTTTACGCCCTTCATCTAGTTCTTGGTTCTCTTCTCTTCTTTATATTATTCTGCCCATTTTATGGTAGGCCTTACTGTCACATAGACACTTTGTACACTTTTACCCTCACTGAGCCTCAGTCTGTTTCACAACTATGTTTAATCACCATAGTGAGTATTTGTGATCCTCCTTCTGTTCCTCACTTTTTTGTTCATCCCATTTGGATGGACCTTCAGTGCATTAGCACCCTTATTCCTTTTTGTTCATACATGAGTAACCTGTTATAGGCACTTGTCACATTAGTTAACACATATCTTAGAGTATATGTTTATTCCTTTATTACTAGCTTTCCAGCTCCGTTCACACATCCTATATCACTTAATACTTTGAGACCATCAGTCCCCTTATATAGATTTTGTCTTTTGGTCTCCTATTCTTACCGTTATATAATGGAGCTTACTTCTCTTTTATATAACGGCCCTCCACCCTTGGAATTCTTTTCAGTCCACTTTTTGTTTTCATCTTCCCTCTTTTGATAACCTTACACACTATAGATGTAATAGTTATCACACTACACTTCTTATTATAAGCCTTCTTAGTCTGTCTACAGGGCCTATACATTGATACCATAATAAGTGCATTGGTGTTCCTTAGCGTTTGCACATTCAGCTCAGTAGCCTTTTGTATATACCAACGGACTTTTTATGCCATTTCCATTACTTTTTCGACGCGTTATGGGCAATACATTCACTACTTTTATGTTGCCTAGGCGACAGCTCCCTATATAAAGCTCTCAGAGACAGCGTTATACAACTTTCCTTTGACAAAGACGTGATACGTTGAAACGCGTCAGGCTCCTAGCAACCACGCTGCACACGTCATCACGTTAGACGTGCGCATGCGCATTGCAAACCTAGCGGCCGAGCTTTCCAGGAAGCGCGAATCTGCTACAGTTATGGCCTAGCTTAAAGCCCCTTATATCCCACTAGTTGCATAATATGTCTGCAAGTACCTGATATTACCTCTTGTATAACCCTAAAGTTGGGAAAAACCTTCATCTTGCACATACATCTCTAGGTACTTTTTGTACCATATGGCAGTTAGTTATCTATAAGTGCACACAGACACAGCTTGAATCCTATGCTGTGTAATATTTAGCTGACCTTGATAACTTTTTTTGTTATCCAGGTTGAGCTCCTTTCAAGCTTTACGTATATAGGTACAACCTCTTAGTACCTTTGATCAAAGTACAATAGGTGTATCAGTAAGGCATCTTTTTACCTACACCCTATGTTTTTGCAAGAGTTTTGCTTTATTGAAGTTATCCTCTAGATATTTGGAGGACATCCATTTCAGCATAAGGGTGCTTTATATATATACTACTTATAAAACAATAGGGCTTTCATGCCCTGGGAACTTTTTGCAATTTATCTTGGCTCGCCCGCTAGGTGTGAATAGTAATACCCACTCACTTTAGAGTCTTACTTTGCACAATACTATTGCTACAGGGTTTTTTATTATTCCCTACATCTGCCCTCTTTTATTCCCCTTATTAGTGTTTTAATATCCCTTGCTTTTAAAGACGCCGCTGTCATTTATTTAATAAAATTTATTTGGTTTATATTTATCCCACCATTTTGTATACATTATCTAGAATAAACAACATTAATGTTGAGGATGACACATATTTGGTAAGCTTAGACCTGGAGTTATTATAGATCTCAATTCCACATATGAAACGTGAAGCGGCATATATACATATGTTATCAATATCAGGACAACAATAAATCTGTTCTGAATTTACTATAATTTGTCCTGACACATAATTATTTCCATTTCAATGGCAATATTTTTCTACACCAAATAAGAACAGTGATGGGTACACCATGTACCCCCATCTATGCTAACATGTTTTTGGAGTGGTGGGAGAAAAATATAGTTTTCTCAGAATTAAACAATATTGACACATACATGATTGAATTATGGATTACATTTATTGATTATGTGTTGATGGTGTGGTGCCACTAAGAGATTTATTTAAAAGCATTTGTAAAAAATCTTAACTAACATGAGATTGGCTTGAAGCTGACCTATGAGTATGAGTGAAACATGATAACATACTTACATTTAAAGATCACTAACAATGTTGATGGTATATACCAGTGGTGGCGAACCTATGGCACGCGTGCCACAGGTGGCACGCGTGCCACAGGTGGCACGCCGTGCCCCTTCTGTGGGCACGCGGCCATAGGTCGCCGGGACATGCTGTGTCTGCCTCTTCGTGCGCGAGCACGGCGCGTGAGCGCTCTCCTCGAGATCCGATCAATAAAAAAAGGAAGTGCTGTGCGCGCGCGGCACAGGCGAGCACACTCTCCGCGAGATCCGCAGGGGGAGAGCCAGGTGGAAGGTAACAGTTATGGGGTAGGGGAGAGACAAGGGAGAGGGGGAGAGCGAAGAGGGTTGAGACAAGGGGGAGGGAGAAGGGGAGAGACAATGGAGAAGGGGGAGACAAGGGGAAGTGGAGAGACAAGAGGGGAAAGAGAAGGGTGGGGGAGACAAGGGGAAGTGGAGAGACAAGAGGGGAAAGAGAAGGGTGGGGGACACAAGGGGAAGTGGAGAGACAAGAGGGGAAAGAGAAGGGTGGGGGAGACAAGGGTAAGTGGAGAGACAAGAGGGGAAAGAGAAGGGTGGGGGACACAAGGGGAAGTGGAGAGACAAGAGGGGAAAGAGAAGGGTGGGGGAGACAAGGGGAAGTGGAGAGACAAGAGGGGAAAGAGAAGGGTGGGGGAGACAAGGGTAAGTGGAGAGACAAGAGGGGAAAGAGAAGGGTGGGGGACACAAGGGGAAGTGGAGAGACAAGAGGGGAAAGAGAAGGGTGGGGGAGACAAGGGGAAGTGGAGAGACAAGAGGGGAAAGAGAAGGGTGGGGGAGACAAGGGTAAGTGGAGAGACAAGAGGGGAAAGAGAAGGGTGGGGGACACAAGGGGAAGTGGAGAGACAAGAGGGGAAAGAGAAGGGTGGGGGAGACAAGGGGAAGTGGAGAGACAAGAGGGGAAAGAGAAGGGTGGGGGACACAAGGGGAAGTGGAGAGACAAGAGTGAAGGATATACAAGGGTGGGGGAGAGATAAGCAGAGAAAGAGGGAGGGAGGAAGAAAGGAGAGCAGAGAGAAGGGAGGATGGAGAGAAAGAAAATAGGGAGAGGCAGAAGGGAAAGGAAGAAGTAAGAGAGTGAGATGGGAGAGAAGGTAGAGGCACATGAGAGGAAGGGAGAGGAGAGAGAAAGGAAGAGGGAGATGCAAAAGGGAGAGGTAGAGAAGGGAGAGTGAGAGAAGGGAGGAGTGAGAGAGAGGGGAGAGGCAAAAGGGAGAGGTAGAGAATGGAAAGAAAGGAGGAGGGAGAGACACAGGGAAGGAAAGAGACAAGGGGGGTAGAGGCAAGGGAGAAAACAGAGACAATTTTGAGCGGTACAAGAGAGGAGAAATAAGGGTGGGAGAGAGAGAAGGATGGAGGGAAGAGACAAGGGAGAAGGGGAGATACAGGGGTGGTGGGAGACAAGGAGGAAGGGGAGAGACAAGGGGAGGGGAGAGAGAAGGGTGTATGATCCAAGGGGGGGGGGAGACAAGGGAGAAAGAAAGAGAAAAGGCTGGAGGGAGAGACAAGGGGGAGGGGAGAGACAAGAGGCGAGAGAGGAGGGTGGGGGGAGAGGGAAAAATGGGGGAAGAGACAAGGGGGAAGGGGAGATACAAGGGTGGGGGAGAGACAAGGGGGAAGGGGAGACATAAGGGGCAGGGGAGAAACAAGGGAGAATGGGAGAGAGAGAAGGGTGTAAGAGACAAGGGGGAGTGAGAAAGTGAGAGACAAGAGTGGAGGGAGAGACAATGATGTGGGGAGACAAGGGGGAGTGGTAGTCAAGAGAGAAGGGGAGAGACAAGGGAGAAGGGGGCGACAAGGGGAAGCGGGCATATGCATTAAGGGAGCAATGTATAAAATTGCTATTTTTGGATTGAAAGAGTGAGGTGCATTGTATTCTCATTTGTATGGCCCTGCCTTTTAGACATGCAAATGGGCTTATTAATGTAATATTAATTTCCTCTCTCTAAAAAAATATATATATATACATACAGTGTGGTGGGGGGGGGGGGGATATTTGATTCCCTTCGGATTTTTTTTGTCCATGACAAAGAAATGATCAGTCTATAATTTTATCAAAAATTATGGGAATACAATTGTAAGGCTGGCAATGCTGTTTGCCACATAATGTGAGGCTTTTGCTCCTCTGAGCACCATTTGCTTGGCGCGCACTAACTGCCATTTGTTTTATTTTCAACGTTCTGCGTTCCTGTCGTTGTTCGTCTAAGACTCAGTATTCAGGTTTAATTGCCGTGTTGGCACTTAGAGGAAAAAAAAGTTGGCATGTATTGCGGTTTGGGCACTCGGGCTCAAAAAGGTTCGCCATCACTGGTATATACTAAAGTATTTAGGAAAGCATCAGAGAGCAATAGTTTGCTGCTCTCTGTGTTTGGGAGGCAATATATAGGGATATGGATTCCAGGTTCTGCAATGCAGAAAGCTGAGCTTGCCAGTCAGTTTTTCAACTAGTAGCTTTTGCATAGTCTTGAAATTACTAGGGTAGTACTACAGCAGACTTCTTCCATATGTTCACTTCTTATTTGGTGGAATCACTGTAATTTCAGTTATTTTCAATATATAACTATAATAGAACAAAAAATAGATGCAAAAAATGGTGCTTAACACCTGATTAAACGGGATAAAAACAAAAAAAGATTTAATAGGTGATTTAGGGAAAATAAAAATAAAAAATCGATTTATAGAAGGACACTCTAAGGACACTCTAAGCCTTGAGAAAGATAATAACAAGACTGTCGAAACCGGTCGGCATATTTTATTCCTCTTTTTGACAGCAGGATATACATCTCCCTTTACATTTTTGAAGGTAAGATAAGTCTAAGGAGAGGGAGTTTCTCCCTCCATGACACTGCTAGCGTGTCTAGCGCTATGCTACGGTGGTCTATTCACTGTGTTTTAGACTCTTACTAATTCCTTTATTACACATAGGGGACGTTTACTGCTTGCATTTTGTATATAGAGTGTTAATTATTATTTTTTCTTTTACCTTTATATCTTATCCCACCACTTTCTAAGGGTACTGAGGATAAAATGTATTGCTTAGCTATACTTACCTTCTTGTTCTTCTATATATAGATTTTTTCATTTTTCTTTTCCCTAAATTACCTATTAAACCTTTTTTTGTTTTTTCACATTTTCAATATATAAACATACTTCAGCTTACTGAAAAGTGGCAATCTAACTAAACCTAGACAACTAAATTAAGACAGCAGAGCAGATTATACCACCTATAAATGTAAAACAATAATTAACACTGCAATGAGTAATTTTAAAAGATATTCTCATATTATATGTGTTCATGTTAAATATATAGGGCCCTATTAAATTCTCCCTCGTAGTTCTCTCGGTGCTCGCAAAAGGCAGTTTTCCTGCTGTTTGCGAGAACCGAATCTCTCGCAGCCTGCTTTGCGATATGACTGCGAGAAAATGGTTGAGAATCGGCTCCGAGAGAGCTACGTAGCCTTAAATCTATGCACGAGTCTCGCATATCGTAAGAATCCCTACGTGGACAAAAAGTCCACGCAAGGGATCCGAAAGCCTCTACGTGCTGCCTCGGAACAGCCCGAGACAGCAGTGTGAGGCTCCCCCCTGCACCCTATACACATCCCCATGCTGCAGGGGTCTCTATCAGGACCCCTGCAGCACCCCCACATTAACCCCTTTCAGCGGGGGTCCTCGATCGGCACCATAGGTTAGTGATCTGAAGCAACATCTTAAAGGTAAGTGGTCTTAATTTATTGATTTTAGCTTAGAATTAGGGTCTGTGTAGTTAGGACTGTAATTATTTTATTTTATTTTAGAATAAGGGTCTGTGTATGTAGTTAGGACTGTAATTATTTTATTTTATTTTAGAATTAGGGTCTGTGTATGTAGTTAGGACTGTAATTATTTTATTTTATTTTAGAATTAGGGTCTGTGTATGTAGTTAGGACTGTAATTATTTTATTTTATTTTAGAATTAGGGTCTGTGTATGTAGTTAGGATTTTTTGTATATTAGATAGATAGGGGGATGTATTTGATATAGTTAGGATTTATTTTAAATTAAATAGATTGTATGTTAGATAGATAGGGGGTATTTGATTTGGACTATATGTAATATATTATATGTAATATATTATATTTAATATATTATATGTAATATATTATATGTAATGTATTATATTTAATATATTATATGTAATATATTATATGTAATATATTATATTTAATATATTATATGTAATATATTATATGTAATATATTATATGTAATGTATGTAATGTCATGTATTGTATGTAATGTATGTAATGTATTATATGTATGTATTGTATTGTGTTTATCTGTCTTTCCTTTTCAGGTGTGTAATTTTTTTATTTTCTGTAGTGGGGGGTGGGGTTGTAATGTATTTTTTTGTTTTCTGTAGTGGGGGGTGGGGTTGTAATTTGTTTTTTTTTCTGTACTGTAGGTTTTTTTGTTTTTTGTACTGTAGGTTTTTTGTTTTCTGTACTGTAGGTTTTTTGTTTTTTGTAATTAGAGTGTTGGGGAGGTTTATTAGGGGGTAGGTAGTGTAGGTAGGTAGTGTAAGTGTTAATAGATTAGTGTAGAGGGGGGTTAGTTTAGATTAAATGGTTTATTGGGGGTTATAGTGTAGTGTTTGTAGTTAGTGTCATGATGGTCCTTGAGGACCATCATGGCACTTATGTGGTTAATGTTGGATTGTAACAGGCCCATAATGGTAATAATATACCCTTATGGGACTGATGGGGTTAAATAGAGCATTATGGTGGTCTGTATTGACCACCATGAGTAAATGGGTTAATTTAGGCCTTATGGTGGTCTGTATTGACCACCATGAGTTAATGGGTTAATTTAGGCCTTATGGTGGTCTGTATTGACCATCATGAGTTAATGGGTTAATTTAGGCCTTATGGTGGTCTGTATTGACCACCATGAGTTAATGGGTTAATTTAGGCCTTATGGTGGTCTGTATTGACCATCATGAGTTAATGGGTTAATTTAGGCCTTATGGTGGTCTGTATTGACCACCATGAGTTAATGGGTTAATTTAGGCCTTATGGTGGTCTGTATTGACCATCATGAGTTAAATGGTTAATTTAGGCCTTATGGTGGTCTGTGTTGACCACCATGAGTTAATGGGTTAATTTAGGCCTTATGGTGGTCTGTATTGACCACCATGAGTTAATGGGTTAATTTAGGCCTTATGGTGGTCTGTATTGACCACCATGAGTTAATGGGGTAATTATATTTGCCTGGGGTTAATATTTTAAGTGCGAGTCCTTTCAGGACCTTTACGGTCCTTTGAGGATCCGCGAGGTGGGAAATTTAAAATTGAATTGCAGCAGGGTCACGATCGGTGCCGATCGGGGCCCCCCGCTGCAGGGGGTTTATGTGGGGACACTTCGGGGGTCCCGATGGGGACCCCCAGCATAGAGAGGGGTTCATTTTAAGTGCCGCGGCCGGGATTGGGTAATAGTGTGCCGCGGCCCCTTTAAGGAGCCGCGGCGGGGAATTTAAAAGTTTTAAATGCAGCGGGGGGCCTGATCTATGCAGATCGGGGACCCCCCCTGCAATGGGTTTATGTGGGGACACTTCGGGGGTCCCGATGGGGACCCCCAGCATCGAGGGGGGTTAATTTTAAGTGCCGCGGCCGGGATTGGGTAATAGTGTGCCGCGGCCCCTTTAAGGAGCCGCGGCGGGGAATTTAAAAGTTTTAAATGCAGCCGGGGGCCTGATCGGTGCCGATCGAGGACCCCCGCTGCAAGGGGTTAATGTGTGGGGGCTACGGGGGTTCCTATGGACCCCTGCAGCAAGGTGTTCATGTGAGGACACTTCGGGGTCCCGACGGGGACCCCCGCATTGATGGGGGATTAATTTTAGGTGCCGGGGGGGGTATTCAGAGTACCCCCATGGCAGGGCTTATGTGGGGGACTGCCGCGGAGGTCCCTTTTAGGACCCCCGCAGCAATTGATGAGGAGTGGGAGCCTGCGATATCATCTCGCAGGCTGTCACTCCTCATGTACATTTACGCAGTGTAGATACGTACGGCCCTGCTGCGTAGCTCATACGTTGCTCGCAGCAGGGCTAATTTAATAGCATTGGAACTTAGAGAAACTTTGCAGTACGTAGGGCTTAAGTAGAAGCCTCTTATTTACGAGGCTGGAATTTAATAGGGCCCATAGTTTGTTTCACTTATTAGTATTTTTGAAATTTGATCACCAACCTCTGTGAGTTCAATCGGTAATAATATATTATAACATATAATATAATAGCATTAATATGATAAAATATAATATTATATCTAATGTCTAATATGTTGTTATACCTATTTCTTCTAGTATATAAGTACTTTCTTACTTACATTCAGGGTCTGGTACCCGAGTATATAGTAGAAATAAATAAAAGTACATTTGTAAGCCATTTTGAAAGTCTAAAAATAAGTAAAAAATATATTTCCAGCTCAGGTATCCCAGAATAAAGCCTCACCAAAACAAGTAGTGGTACAACTTTTTGAGGGCCCACACCATGGCCAGACATTCTTTCTCAATGGCTGCATAGATGACCTCTTGAGGCAACAGCTTGAGGTTAAAGTACTGTCCCCACCCTGTGCATCAGTTAGCTTATTACGGTCCCACTGCCAAAGGGGAAAGCATCTGTCTGAAGTAGGAAGATGCAATTGAAATCATTGGCCGCCAGCACAGGTTGAGAAGTGAGGACTGTCTTGAGTACTCAGAAGACTTGTTCAGGGGCATTTTCTTAATCATATCCCTTAGTGGCTTGGCTGTAGCACTGTAGGGGTAAGACAAAATACCTATAATACCATGCAATACCTAAGAATGACAACACCTAACCCTGGCCAAACCTTCCCACTCCCTACTGTTCTCTTGTATAAACTGCCACTTGTCAGCGGGTATGGTTTGTCACGCTTATCAAATCCTACCCAGGACAGTGGGGTACATTTTCTGCATATTCCTGCCAAGTAATGCTAAATACTGTTATGTTATCCAGATAATGGACAAACTCCTGACAACTATGCAAAAAGTGAAACATAGGCGAGACATTCTTCATGCCAAAGAGCACCACAAAGAATTGGTATAGCCCAAATGGAATGGTTAAGGCCAACTTCTCACTAACTGATTCAATAATAGAGATTTGCCAGTAGTCCTTAGACAAGTCCAGTGTAGTCACTTTGGTCTAGTAACTCATCTACCCTAGTCATAGGGTAGGCATCAGCTGTCATCTTACATAGTTACATAATAATTGATGTTGAAAAATTACTTTAAATTCAATAAAGTTCAACTTTTTAAAATCTCATATGATTTGCAATATGCGTATTAATTGATCCAGAGGAAGCAAACAGAGAGTGAAACTTTGCCAATTGTCTCAAATGGGAAAAAAATAAAATTCCTTCCTGACCCTAGATACTAGCAATCAGATTCCTCACTGGATCTATACTACCTCTCTAATTATCCAGGATAACCATGAATGCCCTTTTTATATAAAAAAAAATAAAAAAAATCCCTTTTTAAAGTTATCTATTGAATCCTCTGTCTCCACTTCCATTGGTCTAGAATTCCACAGTATAACCACCCTTACTGTGAAAACCCCTTTTTTTCTTTAAGGTGAAATTTTTTTTACTACTAACCTACTAACCTAAGGATATCCTCTTGTCAGTTGAAAACCTCTTGGCACAAAAAGCTCCCTTGACAAATCTTTATACTGACCCTGGATGTATTTATATAAGGTAATCATATCTCCTCTTAGATGCCTTTTTTCTAGAGAAAATAAGTTTAATTTGGTTAGTCTTTCTTCATAACTTAGCCCCTCCATTCCCCTTATTAGTTTTGTTGCCCTCCTCTGTACCGTTTCCAGCTCTAAAATGTCCTTTTTATGAAGTGGTGCCCAAAATTGTACTCCATATTCCAAATGAGTGCGTACTAGAGATTTGTATAGTGGCAGAATTATATTTACTTCCCTGGCTTCTATACCCTTCTTAATACATGCTAATATTTGATTTGCCTTTGCAGCTGCTGCTTGGCTTTGAGCACTGTTACCTAGGTGGTTGTCCACAAGCACTCTCAGATCCCTTTTTTTATCTGATAACCCTAGATCTCCTCCATTAAGATTATAAATTGCATGGCTATTTTCCCTTCCCAGATGCATAACTTTACATTTATTCATATTAAATCGCATCTGACATTAAGTTGACAATTTTTCTAATGTATGCAAATCCCTTTGGAGAGAAAGTACATCATTTTCTGATGTAATTACTTTGCACAACTTAGTGTAATTAGCAGAAATTGAGACACCACACTCCAATCCCACCTCTAAGTCATTAATAAATATGTTAAAATGTAGATGACCTAATACTGAACCCACTAGCCATATTAGACCAATCTGAGTATGCTCCATTTACAACTACCCTTTATTTCTGTTAGCCAGCTCTTAATCCTCGAGCAGATACAGTGCCTTGCAAAAAAATTCACCTCCTTGGCATTTTTTGTGTTTTGTTGCCTCATCCAAGGGTACTGAGGGAACTGGGTTCTGTAATAGCCAAACCATTATATTTAACTTTTCAAGATTTACTCAACACAGGGTCTCTGCCAGATTACTGGAGAAAAGCTGATGTGATACCTATATTTATAAAGGGAGCAAGAGCAAATCCTGAGAATTATAGATCACTTCTGTAGTGGGGAAGCTTTTAGAAGGGTTAATAAGGGATAATATACAAAAATATGTCTATTTGAACAGGAGTATAAGTAGGAGTCAACATGGATTTATGAGGGATAGGTCATGTCAAACAAATCTAATTAGTTTCTATGAGGAGGTTAGTAGGAACCTGGATCAAGGCAACTCAGTGGATGTAGTCTTTTTGGATTTTACAAAGGCTTTTGATACAGTGTCACATGGGAGACTATTGTGCAAACTAAGAGATACAGGAGTTGCAGTAAATATCTGCTCATGGATTGAGAGCTGGCTAAAAGACAGGAAGCAAAGGGCTGTTGTAAATGGAACATACTCCGATTGGACTAATATGGTAAGTGGGGTTCCTCAGGGTTCAGTATTAGGTCCTCTCCTTTTTAACATATTTATTAATGACTTAGAGGTAGGATTGGAGTGTGGTGTCTCCATTTCAGCTGATGACACGAAGCTGTGCAAGGTAATTAAATCAGATAGTGATGTGCTTTCCCTCCAAAGGGATTTACATAAAATTGAGGAATGGGCATCTAAATGGCAGATAAGATTTAATACGAATAAATGTAAAGTTATGCATCTGGGAAGGAAAAATAGCCATGCAATTTATAATCTTAATGGAGCAAATCTAGGTGTATCGGATATTGAAAGGGATTTGGGTGTGCTTGTGGACACCCACCTAGGTAACAGTGCTCAAAGCCAAGCAGCAGCTGCAAAGGCAAATAAAATATTAGCATGTATTAAGAAGGGTATAGAAGCCAGGGAAGCAAATATAATTCTGCCACTATACAAATCTCTAGTACGCCCTCATTTGGAATATGGAGTACAATTTTGGGCACCACTTCATAAAAATGACTTTTTAGAGCTGGAAAGGGTACAGAGGAGGACAACAAAACTAATAAGGTGATTGGAGGAGCTAAGTTATGAAGAAAGACTAACCAAATTAAACTTATTTTCTCTAGAAAAAAGGCGTCTAAGAGGAGATATGATTACCTTATATAAATACATCCAGGGTCAGTATAAAGATTTGTCAAGGGAGCTTTTTGTGCCAAGAGGTTTTCAACTGACAAGAGGACATCCCTTGAGGTTAGAAGTAAAAAGATTCCACCTTAAAGAAAGAAAAGGGTTCTTCACAGTAAGGGTGGTTAATCTGTGGAATTCTCTACCAGAGGAGGTGGTGACAGCGGATTCGATAGATAACTTTAAAAGGGGACTGGATTTATTTCTAATTAAAATGGGAATTCAGGGTTATCATGGATAATTAGAGAGGCAGTATTGATCCAGGGAGAAGTCCGGTCGGCGGTGTCTGGGATCAGGAGGGAATTGATTTTTTTTTTTTTATATACAATTAATTAATTAATAGTTAATCTGCATATTGCAGATCAGAGGAGATCTTAAAAGGTTGCACTTGATGGACTGAAAGTCTTTTTTCAACCTTAAATACTGTGTAACTATGTAACTATGTAACTATATAAGCACATGACAATTTTCTGTTTTCTATTTCTAAAAAATATTTTTATGTTTATATTTTTCTCATTTCACTTCACCAACTTAGACTATTGTGTTCTGATCCATTACCTAAAATTCAGATTTAACTTAAGACTGTAATGTAACAAAATAGGTAAAAAGTTAAGGCTGGTGAATACTTTTGCAAGGCACTATATTTACTGTAATTCCTGTATCCCTTAATTTCCACAATAGTTTTCTATGTGGCACTGTATCAAAAGCCTTTTGCAAAATCCAAGAAGACTACATACACCGATTTGCCTTCATCCAAGTTCATACTAACCTCCTCAGAGAATCTAATTAGATTGAAATGACCTATCCCTCATAAATACAAATTGGCTCCTACTTATAATCTTGTTCAAATAGACATATTCCTGAATATTATCCCTTATTAACACTTCTAAAAACGTTCCCACTTCAGAAGTGAGGTTCACTGGTCTATAATTCCCCGGATTTGCTATTGCTCCCTTCTTTGGTAGAGACCCTGTGTTGAGTGAATCTTGACAAATTAGATATAATGGTTTGGCTATTACAGAGCCAACTTCCCTCAGTACCTTTATTTTTCTCCAACCTCCTCTGAATTTCTTTCTGCGTTAACCAATTATTTGGCAAAGTTAGTGTAGCCCTATTATGTTGCAGTGTCCCAACCACTGGTACCTTCCTTCTGTATACCGACGAAAAGGACCAATTTAGCTCATCAGCCTTTTCCTGGTCACTATTTATCAGGCCTGTTTCATGTTAATGGTCGTATAGCTTTCTCCGGACCTTCTTTGCAATAATATATTTAAAATATATTTAAGGGTTAGTCTTACTGTCCTTTGCAACCTTTTCATTTTCAATTTTAGTCAGTCTAATATCTCTTTTGCAAGCCTTGTCGATTTTCTTCTACTCTTATCTTGATCTTTAATCATTGTTAAGCCACATGGCATGTGATTTACTCCTTTTACTTTTATTTCCACATGGTATATGGTTATAAGTATTTATATTTAGTGAGGATTTAAATGTTGTCCATTTATGTTCAGTATTTTTACCCGTCAGTTATTTGTCCCAGTCTTTACATGGTATTGCTGCCCTGTTAAAATATGCCCTTTTCAAATTAAACGTTTATATTGGCCCCCAGTTTTTTTTTATTCAATCTCAAATGAGACTGTGTTGCGATCATTGTTTCCCAAAGGTTGCCATATTTCAGCATTTGATACTATATCAATATTATTTGTGATAACTAAATACAAGATAACCTAATTTCTAGTAGGTTCTTGTATAACCTGGGCCAGATAATGATCCCTGACTGTGTACTCAAGAACCTGCTCCCCTCGCTGAACTGTTGGTCTCATTTATCCAGTTTATTTCAGGGTAGTTCAATTCTTCCATTAATAAAACTTGCCCATGCTTTGCTGCATTTCCAATTTGTAACAATAATTGCAGTTCCTCACTTTCAATTATATTTGTGGGTATATAGCATACTCCAACCAATATTCTTATTGAATTTGCTCCTCCTCTATTTAACTCTACCCACAAACATTCAACACTATCACTAGTTCCAGCATAAATATCTTCTCTGACTATAGGATTAAATGCAGACTTAACATACAGACAAGTCCCTCCTCCTCTTTTACCATTGCCCCTATCTTTCCTAAATAGGTTATAAACATGCAGATCTTGTCATTCATTCTTCTATATTCCCCACAGAACGGGGTGGTCCTGTCCATTTTAGGAAACAATGCCACAGGGGCCAAAAAAGGAATATAGAATCCCTCAATGACCCCTAACACTAACATTTCATTTATTTCTCTACTAATCTTTAGCTTCACAGTCTCAGGGACCCAAAAGGAGAGCTGATTTAGTGGGGCGGTATCAGGGGTTAGGACCTCATGGACCAATAGGTATGTCCTTTCAGGTCAAGCTGAGAACAAGCTATAGTGGCTACTCAGCACTTACTTGAATTGCTGTTCCTGGTCAGAGGGCAAGTTGGTTTAGACCAGGGTCACACAACATGGGTCCACAGGGGCAAGCATATCCGTAAGTACCCCATCCTCAGGATTTTCCTCATCTACCAGACTTTTGGCCATCATTTGAGGCTGCTGACTCTGGTATGGCTTTAGCACCTTCTTAATCTTCGGTTACTCATCCAAGGCTACCACATAGATGTTGTCAGCTAGTTTCCAGACAAACTGAAAGGGTCCCTCCCAAAATGCGGGAGTTTATTCTAGCATTCCAGTTACTAATATTAATACTTGCTGTCTTATCTCAAATTCTCTTGCCCTGGCTTTCTGGTCATACCAGCACTTCTGCTTATTTTGGGCTGCAAGCACTTGCACCTTGGCTAACCCAGTCAAGGTCTCCAGCCTATTCCTGAACAGCAGAATATTTATGAGAATATGAGGAGTTCCTCCTCCTGATGATCCCCTTTCCAGAACTCCTGTAACAGCTCCAATGGTCCACTCACTTACATAAGTGTAGGAACTGAGGGGATGGGGGGGGGGGGGGTTTATGTTTGCATGTGTGTATGTATATATAAGCTATTTTACGGCTTGTGTATACAATGAGCTATATCCCCCCAAAATTATTCTGGCTCCTACACCCCTGCCTACTTGCCATCCAAAGGGGGAGAACCCCATGGACTTTTGAGGGACCTCTCTACCCCATTTACTAAATCAGTCAATTTGAGTACTTCATTATCTTCTACCCAGCAAACAAGCTCCCTTTTATTAAGTTATATACTATAAACACCACTTAACAGCAGTTTTTGAATAATGACATTTTGGAAACAAAATTCATGACATCATGTGTGGTGCATCATACAAAAGCTTTTTGTGACTACAAAAGATATGAATGTTTGACATTCCAACATGTACTGAATATGTGACTTAACAAGGGATCATCATGTTCCAATATTTAGCTGTGTCTGAGTTTCATGGTGAGCGGTATTTATGAATTTTCAATACTGTAACTCCAATTACTCTATCGTAAACCAACTGGAACTTATTAGCTGCAAAGTAGAGATGTGAATTTTGATTTATTAAATATTTTACGCTTTGCTGATTTAGATTACGTATTGTAATTTAATTAAACTAATTCAATTGAAAAGTCAACATACTTTCAATTCAGCAATTCAGCAAGGACATAGGTAGCATAATTGGATATTTAAAGAAAAAAAAATCTTTCTTCTTATGATTTAATACACGATGTGTAACTTTGTATATATATATTAACATTATGTTATTGCTATATGTTAAGATAATTAGTATTTAAAGCATTACTTTGCAATGTTACTCTATTCAAAGTATTTGTAAGAAACAAGCATTTATTTTTCTAATAATTGTAATCAAATGTATGTAAATGTGAAAAAAACTTTTATATACATATTGATAACTAATAATACAATTTTTTAAGGATTTGGTGTGGGTATCCTATCAAACAAACAAATAAACCTTGCAAATTATTTACAACTATTATTATAGTATCTATTATTATTATTTAATCAAAGGGAAATATGTATCATGTGGGATTAAACATGCAGGGATAGGCAGAGTTAAATTGGGATAAGCAGAGTTAAAATATCTCCATTTTCTCTGCTTTCTGTGTAGGCTTTTTATTAAATGTGGATAAACTTTAACTCTAATAAATAGCACCTATAGAAAACATAGCAAAAGTTTATCTCTAGCATGTACTTTGTGTCAGTGTTCTCCTCTCTTCTCGCAACCTCCATCCCTCACTATACCGTTTCATGTTCTCCTATCTCATCTCTCTCTTCTTATTTTGGTAAATTAAAATTGCGGCAATGTTTGGTTTATTTAAACATTATTTATTGTAAGGCTGTCAGGTAGACAGAAAAAGGAGAATGGGCATTTGACCGGGCTTTGTGCTAGGGTAGTGCTAAGGTGGGTGGGGTCTGGCGCCAGGCAGTGGAGCTGGGGGGAAGTGTTAAAAGGGGGGAATTTGGCAGTTGATGTACAACCAGTATCGCCCCTCCCTCCCTGTGTTTATTTTGTAATAGTCACAGCTTTTGGCGGAGGCACTGTATCTCCTTTGGTTGGAGCTCAGTGGTTGGTATGGTATCAGGTGTTGGTTGGTTCAGAGGTCTCTTGGAGACGGGGTTACATTGGGCCACTGGAGAGTTTGAGTTCTACAAGGGGTGTGCAGCATCGTCTGTTTATGTTCTATTCATGTTTGGTTATTTAATAAAGCTGTGGCCTGATAATACCCCATTCCGTTGTAGGTGGCCATTATTTATGGGTTTGTGGGGTTATGTACATGGTTTAAGTACCGTGTCACGAATGCTTAGGTCAAGTAGGAAACAGCTACGTGCGCAGTGAAGTAATTCATACTAGTTTGCATATTAATAATATTAGTTGCAGCAGTTCACACATAATAATTGTTGATTGCAGCAGTACACACATTTTAGCAAGCAAACAGTTTAAAAGGCATAATAGAGTTACACAGTTTTTATTGTGCATTCAAGAAAGTTCAGCCAATCAGTACTGAGTGAGGCCTTTAAAATATGCAAAGTTCCAGTTGTAACACCCTGTTGTGTTACACTCCTTGATTACTTCAAAGCTTTCTCTAAAGCAGGGGGTTCTTAACCTTTTGATGACTCCAGACCAGCAATGGATTGTCCAATATGTTCCCATATCCACTTAACACGCTTCTAGAAATTTTGAGAAAGGGATCTGTCTTTATGTTGAGCCTGAATTTAAGCCTATAGTCAGAGAAGATATTTATGCTGGCACTAACGGCATCATTGAATCTTTGTGGGTTGAGCTAAATAGTGGAGGAGCTTATTCTAAATGCATATTGGTGGGAGTATGCTATAAACCCCATAATATAGCTGAAAGTGAAGAAATACAATTATTGTTACAGATTGGAAATGCAGCTAAGCATGGGCAAGTTCTAATAATGGGAGACTTTAATTACCCTGAAATAAACTGGATAAATGAGACCAGCAGCTCAGCTAAGGGGAGCAGGTTCTTGAGTACACTCAGGGATCATTATCTGGCCCAGGTAATACAAGAACCTACTAGAAATGGGGCAATGTTGGATTTAGTCATCACAAGTAATATTGATATAATATCAAATGTAAAAATAGTGGAACCCTTGGGGAACAGTGATTACAACACAGTCTCATTTGAGATTGAATACAAAAAACAGAGTTGTAAGGGGCCAACAAAAACTCTAAATTTTAAAAGGGCTAAGTTTAATGGCCTACGGGCAGCAATACAACATATAGACTGGGACAAAGAACTTACAGGGAAGAATACTGAAAATAAATGGACAACATTGAAATCCTTACTAAATAAACATACTCATCACCATGTACCATGTGGAAACAAAATGAATTGGAGTAAATCACATCCCATGTGGCTTAACAATGACTTAAAGATCATGATGAGGAAAAAGAAACATGCATTTAAATTATACAAGAAGGAGGGAACAGAGGCAGCTTTACGTGACTATAAGGAAATCAACAAGTATTGCAAAAGGGCTATTAGACTGGCTAAAATAGAAAATGAGAAGTCAGTTGCAATGGAAAGTAAGTCTAACCCTAAAATATTTTTTAAATATATTAATGGGAAGATGGCCAGGAAGAAATCGATAGGACCATTACAATGTGACACAGGCCAACTGATAATTAGTGACCAGGAAAAGGCAGATGAGCTAAATAGGTTATTTTCTTCTGCATACACAAGGGAGGTACCAGTGGTTGGGACACCACAACATAATGGGGCTACACTACCATCACTAAATAATTGGTTAACGCAGGAAGTAATACAAAAGAGGTTGGAGAAAATAAATGTTAATAAAGCCCCAGGTCCTGATGGAATACATCTAAGGGTACTGAGGGAGCTGGGTTCTGTAATAGCCAAACCATGATATCTAATCTTTCAAGACTCACTCACTACAGGGTCTCTACCAGATGACTGGAGAAAAGCAGAGGTGATACCTATATTTAAGAAGGGATCTAGAGCAAATCCGGGGAATTATAGACCAGTGAGCCTCACTTCTGTAGCTGGGAAGCCTTTAGAAGGGTTAATAAGGGACAGAATACAAGAATATGTCTATTTGAACAGGATCATAGGTAGCAGTCAACATGGATTTATGAAGGAAAGGTCGTGTCAGACCAATCTAATTAGTTTTTATGAGGAGGTTAGTAGAAACTTGGATCAGGGCAACTCAGTGGATGTAGTCTTTTTAGATTTTTCAAAGGCATTTGATACAGTGCCACATGGAAGACTAGTGAGCAAACTAAGGGATACAGGAATTTCAGTAAATATCTGCTCATGGATCGAGAGCTGGCTAAAAGACAGGAAGCAAAGGGTTGTTGTGAATGGAACATACTCCGATTGGTCTAATGTGATAAGTGGGGTTCCTCAAGGTTCAGTATTAGGTCCTCTCCTTTTTAACATATTTATTAATAACATTGAAGTAGGACTCGAATGTAGTGTCTCCATTTTTGCTGATGACACTAAGTTGTGCAAGGTAATAAAATCAGATAATGATGTACTTTCCCTACAAAAGGATTTGCATAAATTAGAGAAATGGGCGGCTAAATGGCAGATGAGATTTAATACAAATAAATGTAAGGTTATGCATTTGGGAAGGAACATTAGCCAAGCAATCTATAATCTTAATGGAGCAAATCTAGGGGTATCAGATATTGAAAGGGATTTGGGAGTACTAGTGGACAACCACCTATGTAACAGCTCTCAAAGCCAAGCAGCAGCTGCAAAGGCAAATAAAATATTAGCATGTCTTAGTAAGGGTATAGAAGCCAGCAAAGAAGATATCATTCTGCCACTATACAAATCTCTAGTACGTCCTAATTTGGAATATGGAGTACAATTTTGGGCACCACCTCATAAAAAAAGACATTTTAGAGCTGGAAAAAGTAAAGAGAAGGGCTACAAAACTAATAAGGGGAATGGAGGGGCTAAGTTATGAAGAAAGACTAACAAAATAAAACTTATTTTCGCTAGAAAAAAGGCGTCTAAGAGGAGATATGATTACGTTATATAAATACATGCAGGGTCAATATAAGGCTTTGTCAAGTGAACTTTTAGTAGCAAGAGATTTTCAACTGACAAGAGGACATCCTTTGAGGTTAGAGGAAAAAAGATTTCACCTTAAACAAAGAAAAGGGTTCTTTACAGTTAGGGTGGTTAAACTGTGGAATTCTCTACCAAAGGAGGTGGTGACAGCGAATTCGATAGACAACTTCAAAAAGGGGTTAGATATATTTTTGAATACAGAGGGCATTCAAGGCTATCCTACATAACTAGCGAAGGAGTATTGATCCAGGGAGAAATTTGATTGCCAATTTCTGGGGTCAGGAAGGAATTTTGCTTTTTTTTCCCCTTATGAGACAATTGGCAAAGTTTCAATGGTTTTTTTTTTCTGTTTGCCTTCCTCTGGATCAAATAACAATTAACAAATAATAATAAATAGTCCACATTAAAAAGATCAATAGAGATCTAAAAAGGTTGAACTTGATGGACTAACTCTTTATTCATCCTCCAATACTATACTATTAATAATTATTTCATTAATAACTATTCCGCATATTGCAGATCAGAGGAGATCTTAACAGGTTGAACTTGATGGACTGAAAGTCTTTTTTCAACCTTAATTACTATGTAACTATGTAACTATGTATTGATTATGGGGCCAGTGGTAACACCAGCATCAGATACCTACTAAAGGCAAGAAGCAATATCTGTGGTTACACTCCTTGATGGCACATTTGATGGCTTAGGCCAAGGTCTTCACTAAACTACATCTACATGGTGCATACGTGGTCTAGCATGGTTGCTAGACTTCTTCATTACTCTAATGGATTTTCAATAGATCTTGCCAAGGTCTCTGCTGTTTTAAGTTTGAGTTTAAAATTTGCTCCTATTACTGCATTAATAAAAAAGGAGCAGCCGAAAGAAGCTTTCACCACAGCCCCTCTGCTTATCCATCCGGACCCTAGTTTGCCATTGATAGTGAAAGTTAATGCTTTTGCAACAGGAGCAGGAGCCAGTCTGTCCAAGTCCTCCAATGGACCTCTACACCCATGTGCATTCCTTTTCAGCAGAGAAGAACTGTGATATTAGAAGCATGAAGCTCCTTGCTATTAAAATGGCATTCAAAGAATGGCAGCACTTGCTAGTGGAATTTAGACATCCAATCCTTCTTTTTAACTATCAAAAAAACTTCATGTATTTGGAATCCACAGAAAGACTAATCAAGACAAGCCAGGTGGTCTTTATTCTTTTCTTGTTTCTGCTTCATCACATATCAACCTGGGTTGAAGAATGGCAAAGCTGATGCCCACTCCCACATCTCTTGTGAGGATGCTGAGTTAAAAACACTACCAAAAGAAGATCTTACCAGCTTTCCTGTTAATTTTCTGCATTGGGCACATTCTTCTCTCAGGAATCATGAAGATATCTGAGTTGGTCTTTGAGGATTTTCTAGTGGCCTGGTGTATCATTTGATGTAAAATGATTCATGTTAGCCTATGACACCTATGCACACACTAAATCTCCAAAAGTGGTTTGCTTTCATCTGCTACAGTCCCCAGATGTTTCATCTTATCCATAGATCCACCTAGTCGTGGATTTAGAAGGTGAATACTGTTATTTGTGTTGTTACACATACATTATAGTAGAAAACTATTATAGCACTTACCATGTTGCCAGCTGCTTCGACCAGGTGGAACTATTCCTCAATGAGATCTTTTTTGGCTTCATTGTCCTCCTTCTGAAATTTTGAAAGATATTACATATTTGTTTAGTTTATTATTTGGGATGCCACTTGCAAACTAATGGTTTAAATGCACCAACCAGGGATTGGAGCAGTACCTAAAGTGATTCCGCTCAGCTGAACAAGAAGACTGAATGGGCCACCAACCCTTGGCTGAATTTGCATATAACAATGGAAGACACTATTCCATTCTGATAACTGATATTCTTATTGTAAAACCTGGCTCTGATAAGCAAGTTGAAGATTTGGTTTATAGCCTAGGAAGCTCTAGAAGAGGCTACTATTGAACAAAAAAGTATGCAGACTAGAGACAAAGACCCTGTACAGACCTTCAGGAGTGCAACAAGATGTCGTCCACTAAACATCTCAAGCTACTGCAACAAGTTAGGCCTGAGATACATCGAACCATTCCAGAACGAGGCCAAGGTTGGCTCAATGGCTTACAGGTTGGTGCTCCCTCCCACTGCCTATCCATTCTATTCCATGTGTTGCTCCTCAAACACATAATAATCATGAACCAGTTCTCCAGTCTATTCACCACTCCACCTCCTCTGATCATGGAAGGACACAAAAATTAAGTTAGAAATAATTCTAAATTCAAGGTTTTTTTAGGTCAAGCCTCTAAAACCTCCCAGTGTGGAAGGAATTTTGACTAGAAGAGCGCACATGTCTTCGCTCACCCAATGTCCATGCTCTGGATTTGGTTTACGGTTTCATCAGCTGCACACGTCCAAGCCTTCCAGGGTCTGTCCTAAGTCCGGCCCACAACTGTCAGGACTATCTGTTTTGGTAGGCCTTGGGGTAGGCCAAGGAATGCCCACTGGTTTTTCCTGTAGACAGACTGAGGAGGGCACTGCAGGGACCTAGGAGGGAAGGGTTGGCTCATGTGTGGACTAACTCCACTCCCACTCCACAGGTGCTTGGGCTTTGCGAATCAGTATCAAGTGAGCCATTTAAATCTGAGTTCACAGCAAAGTGATAGTAAGACTCTGTTGTGTTATCTGGAAGCAATGCTTTGATCTCTTGGTTTCACTACTGCAACCACTGTATTCTACACTGATGCTAACTGCTTTTTCTGTCTGTCGGTAATATCTGCACCAAATCCAATATTCACCACTACCTGTGTGCTGGTTCTGTTCCCTGTCTGCTTCTGAACACCTGTGCTTCCAGTATCTTTCGCTGCAAACATTGCTACATTGCCAGTCTGCTTCAAAGACTGCATGTCACCTATCTGTCTGTTTTAGACCCTGCCTGTACTTCTGCTGCTTGTTCCAGCACATGGGCAGATTCAAACACTAGATTTATTATTAAAAGCTATATATATCAAAATGTGCTTATCATGACTTTTGTTATTATTGAATACATTCCTAATGCAAATTTCAGTTCCAAGTACCTGGTTATTGACAGTTTTATACATTACATTTTGTTCATTGAAACAATATTAATTCGAAAATAATAGAATAAATTAAGAAATAGCACTAAAAAGCAACATAAAAACATAATAGGAAATCTGTTAACTATTTCTTAGCTTGTCTGATTAATTGAAAGAATCCGAGGTGGAAATGTAAAAAGGAAGACTGATTGAGACTCTAATGTCTGTGTTTTATTATGAAGCTTTATCAATGGACATAAAAGCACAAGGGTATTATAGTCCTTCTTTTAGGAAACGGGGACATCTAATTCCACCACTGTCTCACTTTAATATATATTTTTTACACTTTATATTATTTATTATTTTGCAAACAAATGTTATGTTTAAAACATTATTTTAAAAATACACGGTAGGCCTACAGTGACAATGTTGTCAAAATGCAAAGGTTTCTTTTTTTAAGTATTTTCTTTTTAAATAATAAGGTAAATCATCCTGCAAACTCTATGCTGAAGATTAAGTAAGGCGTTTTCTTTTAGACTATAACATGATAAATCACAAAAATAGAGAAGCACTTTTTAACCCTTTTCTCTGGGAGATGAAGAGAAAATATAGTAGCAATACATCTCAGAATCAAATACAATAATTATATATATATATATATATATATATATATATATTTATATACATATGTACATATATATATATATATATATATATATATATATACATATATACATACATATATATATACATATATATATATATATATATATATATATATATATATATATATATATATATATATATATATATATACAGTGGATATAAAAAGTCTACACACCCCTGTTAAAATATCAGGTTTCTGTGCTGTAAAAAAATGAGACAAAGATAAATCATTTCAGAACTTTTTCCCCCCTAATGTGACCTATAAACTGTACAACTCAATTGAAAAACAAACTGAAATCTTTTAGGTGTAGGGAAGAAAAATAACAAATAAAAAAAAATGTGGTTGCATAAGTCTGCACACCCTCATAACTGGGGATGTAGCTGTGTTCAGAATTAAGCAATCACATTCCAAATCGTGTTAAATAGGAGTCAGCATACACCTATCATCATTTAAAGTTCCTCTGATTAACCCCAAATAAAGTTCAGCTTCTCTAGTTGGTCTTTCCTGAAATTGTCTTAGTCGCATCCCACAGCAAAAGCCATGGTCCACAAAGAGCTTCCAAAGTATCGGAGGGATCTCATTGTTAAAAGGTATCAGTCA